>SNQJ01S0030320.1:40285-89174 GCA_010110895.2 Picea sitchensis | reverse complement strand
CAACAATTGGTATCAAAGCAGTTTCATTTCATTTAAAGGTAGATAAATAAGATTAAACATGACAATTCATGAAGGAACTTCAACCAATAAGGCCCCCCTGTTCAATGGAACAAACTTTTTCTTCTGGAAAGTTAGTATGAGAACCTACATAATGGCTTTAGGTGCAGATGCCTGGGATGTGGTAGAGACTAGTTATGTAAAGCCAATTGTACTAGCTAATAAGGATGACAAGCTAGAATTCAACTTCAACGCTAAATCTATGAATGATATTCTGAGTGGGCTTGCAAAAGTAGAGTTTGTCAAAGTCATGCACTGTGATTCAGCAAAAGTTATGTGGGACAAGTTGATAACTAGTTATGAAGGTGATGAAAAGGTGAAAGATGCAAAACTTCAGACTCACAGACTGAAGTTTGAGCAGTTAAAGATGGATGAAGATGAAACTATCAGTAAGTACTTATTACATATAGAAGAACTTTTCAACACTATGAAAGGCCTAGGTGAAATCATAGCTAATTATTTTCTAGTCCAGAAAATATTAATATCTCTTCCTAATAGATTTAACTCAAAGGTCTCTGCTATAGTGGAAATAGTTGATCTCAAAACGTTGACACTAGATCAACTTATTGGAACCCTAATTGCTTATGAAATGAGAATAACCAAAGGTAAATGCACTACAAGAGAGACATATTTTAAAGTATATAAAAACACAGACTCTGATTGATATGACTGAAGAAAGGATCAGACAAATACAAAGGTAAACTGCCCTTCAAATGTTTCAACTATGGTAAGATAGGTCATTTTGCATCTAAATGTCCTCACAAAAGAAAGAATCATACATATGATGATGAAGAGAAGAACAAACACAAAAAGGTCTATAAAGAGAATAATTTTAAGAAGAAAAACCTTTATGTAAAAGATGATGATGATCCCTCAGATGATGAAAGAAATGACTCTTCTATTGAAGATAAAATAAATGATATCATGCTAATATATTTAGAATATTTAAACACTGAAGATACAGGAAGTGAGTTTGTTGACTGTAAAGCAGAAGTATATCTTGAAGGAGAACTTGTCAGTGCCATGAAAGAGATTGATAGACTCAGAGAAAAGAAAACAAAACAAAAACAATTAGTGCTCAGGTATGAGAAAACATGCAAGGAACCATCTGAAGAAATTAATATGTTGAAGGTTAAGTTAGAAGAAGCTAATAATATTGAAGTCATCCTCAAACAATAGTTGAAGGAAGTTGAAACAAAAGGGGAAAAATTGGATGTTGAAGTAGTGACTGTCAGAAAAGATCTAGAGAAATTTCAGGCCTTATATCATCAAAATCTGACAAGTATTAAAGCCTCAGAAGGATTAGCCTCCATTATGAATCAGCAAAGGAATTCAATGTTGAAAACTGGTTTGGGTCATGAAGAAGGATCAATTAGTGGTCAGCCAAGCAACAAATAATCCATAAAGTTTTTCAAATCTACAACTACTGACAACAACAAACCTGCAGAAAAAAAGGAAGAGAATCAACCACCAAGGAGGAGTGAAGGAAAAGATACTAGAACTGAATATGAAGAACAATGAAATAATACTCTCTCTATTCAAGGAAATCATCAGCATGGAAGAAATCAATTTAATCAAAGAAGACAACCATTTTCCAGGTACAAAGATTTTTTCTATGGATATTGTTTTTATTGCTCTAACTTTGGCCACAAGTTGTAAATTGTTCTCTAAGATTTAGACATGAGCAATCAAGACAGCCAAGGAATAAATACCTATCTCAACAAAGAATGAGACAACCAAGTTACAAACAACAACAGACTGCAAATCATATGATGGTTGGGAAAAAGACACAGACTAAGCATAACAATCATTATGATCATTTATTCAATGAACCGGAATGTTACATCTGCCACAATTATGGACATAAGCTATAGACTGTCGCTTAAAGAACTATAAGCCAGATTCAAATAATAGAGCTGAAAATGTCAAGATTTGGAGGAAGAATGAAGATAACAAGTGTGGATTGGTGTTGTCAGCTCAAAGACAAAAAGACTCATGGTATATTGACAATGGATGCTCCATTCATATGACAGGTGACAAAACTAAGTTCCTATCACTCAAGGAAAATAAATTAGGGAGTGTGACCTTTGGAAATAATGCTCCAGGAAAGATCAAAGGTAAAGGTCTAGTAAAATTAAGTAATGGAAGAAGAAATCCTCAAGATGTATTATTTTTTTATGGTTTAAAACATAATATTCTTAGTGTCAATCAAATATGTGACAGAGGATGTGAAGTCAATTTCACTGCCCAGAATTATAAAATAAAGAAAGTAAACACATGAGAGCTTCTTGCAAAAGGGGTTAGAACCAAAAACAATGTATATGCTATGAAGGAAGATAAGGAGAAATGTCATTTAAGCAAAATTGATGAAAGTTGGTTATGGCACAGAAGGCTTGGACACTTGAATTTTGATCATATTGTCAAACTAAATAATGAAGGTGTTGTGAAAGACCTTCCAGAAATATCTAAGCCTAATAATTTTGTGTGTGAGTCTTGCCAAATGGGGAAGCTGACTCATGCTCAATTCAAATCGAAGAGTTTCACATCTTCAGAGAAACTGCTTCAACTTGTTCATATGGATCTATGTGTACCATTGCAAAAGGAAGGAACTGGAAGAGAACGTTACTTTATGCTAGTCATTGATGACTTCCCTAGATGTACGTGGGTTTCCTTTCTAAGAGAAAAATCTGATGCATTTGAGAAGTTCAAAATGTTTAAGGCATTAGCCAAGAATTAGACAGGAAGGAAGTTAAATGCAATTCACTCAGACAAAGGAGGAGATTTTTTTTCAAGTGATTTCAAATAATTATGTGACAGACATGGAAATGAAAGAGAATATACTATTCCAGGTGCTCCTCAACAAAATGGAGTTGTAGAACACCAAAATAGATCAGTTCAGCAGATGGCAAGGGATATGATGAATGAAAGGGACATTTCACAAACCTTTTGGGTGGAGGTTGTTCACACAACTGTTCATATTCTGAACAAAGCACATATAAGGTCGGAAAATGATAAAACTCCACATGAGCTGTGGTTTGGTTGACTTGCATTCATCAAGAACTTTAAATCATTTGGAAGTAAAATCTACATCAAAAATAATTATGATCATCTTGGAAAATTTGAAAGAAGAGATGATGAATGTATCTTCTTAGGATATGGAACGAACAGTAAAGGATACAGATGCTTTAACAAAAGTATGCATAAATTAGTAGATTGTATTGATGTTCGAATTGATGAAGAAGCTCATGTAAAAGATCAACAAAGAATAAGCACTAAGCTAGATGAAAAAGATGATGAGAATAATGAAAATGAAGAACAACAAATCCCAGAGTCACAAGAAGATGATGAATCAAGTGCATAAGAGACACCCAAACAATAAGAGTCAGGACAAAAATCAACATCAAATACTTCCTCCAGAATTACTCAAAAGAATCATCTTGAAAGTCAAATAATTAGTGAGAAAGACAAAGGTGTACAAACCAGGAGGAGGATAATCAAAGACACCGAGCAATCACATATAGCCTTCATATCCATGGTGGAACCCAAGAACTTCAATGAAGCCAGTGAAGATGTAAATTGGTTAAAATCAATGAATGAGGAACTGGACCAGATTGAAAAGAATGACACTTGGGAACTCATTCCTAGGCCATCAAATAAAAATGTAATAGGATCCAAATGGGTCTATAAAAATAAGATGAATGAGAAAGGAAACATTGTAATAAATAAGGCTAGATTGGTTTGCAAAGGATATGCTCAAATAGAAGGACTGGATTTTGATGAAACATTTGCGCCCATAGAAAGATTAGAAGATTTGCGAATGTTCCTTGCCTATGCATGTCATAAATAGTTTAAAGTCTATCAAATGGATGCCAAGTCATATTTTCTAAATGGAGATCTAAAAGAATAAGTCTATATGGAACAACCAGAGGGTTTCCAACTATTAGAAAACCCTGACTTTGTCTGCAAGCTAAAGAAATCCTTATATGGGTTGAAACAAGCTCCTCGTGCCTGGTATCACATACTGGATACATATCTTCAATACAAAGGGTTAAAGAGAGGAACAGTTGACAACAATATATATATATATATCAAAATAGAGGGGAATTGCCATTTTTTCTTGCTCTGCAAATTACTTAGAGGTCTGACGGAATATTTCTTTCTCAAAAGAAATATCGAAGAGAAATTTTGAAAAGGTTTCAAATAGAAGATTCTACACCTATGAGCACAGCTATGGTCACTGGATGCAAGTTAAGCAAGGATTATGACTCACCAAATGTTGATCAGAGTTCATATAGGTCTATGATAGGCATCCTATTGTACATCACAACATCCCGTCCAGACATAATGCATGTTGTTGGCATGGTAGGAAGGTATCAGGCTGCACCTAAACAAAGTCATTTTTTAGCTGTCAAAAGAATATTCAGATACTTGAAAGGAACAATGAACTATGGCCTATGGTATCCTAGGAATCATAATTTTCAAATCTCAGTCTATTCAGATGTTGATTGGGATAACTGCGTGGATGAAAGGAAAATCACAAGTGAAGGTGCATTATTCTTAGGAGATTCCCTTGTAGCATGGTTGAAAAAGAAGTAAGGTTCCATTTTCTTATCAACTATAGAAGATGAATACATTGCAGTTGCCACTTGATGTACTCAAGTATTGTGGATGATTCAGACACTTGTAGAATTGGAGGTAAAATATACTAAACCAATCCCAATATGTTGTGATAATACTAGTGAAATTAGTGTTTCAAAGAATCATATATTTCACTCCAAGACCAAGCATATACCCATCAAGTATCACTTCTTGAGGGAACATGTGACAAACACTGTTGTTTATTTGCATTATATTCCATCCAAATATCATATTGAAGATATATTCACTAAACCACTTGCAAAAGCTTAGTTTGAGTATCGATGCTAGAAGTTGGGCATGACCCTGTTATCAAGTTAAAATAGTCTATCTGGTTAGGGGGAGTATGTGTTGATTGAATATTTGATACCTCCAGAAAGGTACTCCAACAACTTAGAGGGAGCATGTTTTCTTTGGCATTGATGTCAAAGGGGAAGAAAAGGAGTGGTCTGTATGCTACAGTTGGAGATCTAAGCATCCTAATAGGTTTTTCGTCAATGCCAAAGGGGGAGATTGTTGGCATGTTTACAAGAAGAGTGTTCTTTTCATTGATGGAAAGAACAGAAAGTGGAGTAGAAGGAAGCATAATCTCAAGAGGAGGAGAAAACAGTATGCAGAGATCAAAGATCAAAAGAGATAGCACTTTGCACTTTCCAGAAGTGCAGTCGAGGTCCAAGAGACAGACTCGCAGGAGGAGCAAAGGTAGAGACCTTTGAACACTTAGAAAACCTTATAATTCATAGAGACTAGAAAGATCAGAAGGAAGAACGATAGTGGTCATTAAATCACCAATCCTGGATACCCGATGATCGTTATATCATTGTCCAGTGATTAGAGGAAGCGCAGTGGAGAAGTACAGATCTGATCCGTTGGATCTTAGCACCGAGGATCAACAATCTTTGGATCCAGAAATAAATGTATGAATATTAAGTGTTTGGATGAGCATAGGAAAGAGGACTTGTCAAAGTCCCAAAGTCCCGAATTAAGCAGGGACCATCCATCGTCAAGATTGATAGGTGGCACACAATCCACAAATCCGGAGCAAATCACTTCGAGGATTCTTCAGTTTGAGACCTGAAAAATCTGAAGTCCAGAGAGCTGAAGAGATGAAGTAAACAATAGTCATCAGATCATTTTAAAGTGGAAGGACAGGATAAGCTGCAAAAGAAGCATCCTAGAAAGATCAAGCTGTCAATCTAAGAACATGATCAACGAACAACATTTAGTTCAGGTCTAAAAGTTGTGAGGAGGTTATTGTTCAGGGATTCTCACTTTGGAAGAATTGGCGACTTGAAAAGTCAAAATACCTGAAGTCCCAAAGGCCAAAGTCCCGAAGTGAATGAGGATCAACTTCAACAAGCCTACATCAGCAAGGACATGTGGTGCACTCAGACAATGACAAGTGTCAAGTTTATTCAAAATTTCAGGTATGTGCAAATCACAAATCCAAGTGACACATGGAAGCTAATAGGCTCATGACACATCATCAAGTGACGTAAGTAAGTGACATCACTCTAGGAGTTCTAATATGGGATTTCTAATCCCGAACACCGTATACCCGAAGAAGATCCAAACCGTCGATTTCCAGAAGGACGTGTGGCATAAATCTCTACAATTCGAGGAAAAACACTATGGGAAAAGAAAGAAAAGAGATTTGAGAGTTTATACTCCCAAACCCAGGAAACCCGAAGTCAATATCAACTGTCCAATTCTGAGAGACATATGTCAGTCGATTGCTAACTCTGGATAAAAGAAAAGGAAGGAGGGAAGGTTGGAAAGTCAATATTTCTAAACCTCGAATACCCGAAGGGATTATGACCGTCGATATAAAAAGGGACACCCATCGTTGGATCATGGACTCTAGGTGAAATGCTACGGTAGAAAGCAGACTTTGAGAATCAAGGCTCCCGAAGCCCAAAAGGAGAAATCGATCCCATCTGTTGGTTTGGAGGGTGACATGTTCCTTGGTCGTTGAGACTAAGGATCACGTGTGGATGGAGGAAAGACGGTAGGAAAAGACAAGAGATGTTAGTCGTTGATCGATGGAATATGTAAGAGACCACGAGATCGATGATCACACCCAATTATGGGATCATAAGTTTCTCGAAAGTTAATTTTATGAGGCTAGGCCACAATTGAAACCACGGTATCGGAGAAAGGGTATATGGTAGCTAGAGGTAGATTTAAGGGAGAAAAGTGGTTAATTCAAAACCACTATTGGATGTGCCTGCAATCATTCACTTACGCAAGAACGTATCCTGAGGTCACATGCGACAGTGGGCTAACGAGTAGACAACTCTCAGTCGAAATCACACGATCATGTGAATTTAATCGCCCAAGGTCATATCAGAAAAAGGGAGCTAGCGCTCGATAGACCAAGAATGTGTAGCACCTTTTGAATAGGTGTTTGGTCACCACCGGTGGTAACGTGAAGGAAGGGGCTTAGAAGACAAAGAAGCCATAATTGACTGGTTGTAACTGACAAAGAAGACAAAGAGTTTTGATATCCATAGAAGCCAAAGAATCTTTGGATAACTTCCACTGATGATGAACAGATACAACATAACCACCAGAGAAGACGAACAGTTGTGATGATGATCAGGCAGAGGGATCGACATGAGAAAGAAATGAAGAATAGAGAACAAGGGGTGTGACTTCGATCGTGATGTATGTGGGTAGGCAGAGATGAAAAGAAGTACCTGAAGTGGAGATCAGAGACACAATGTATAGGATGCAGAGGCAGCACAGAGCATAAAAAGGAAGAAGAGAAGTTGAACAGTAGTAGTCATGCGCTAGAGGAAAGAGAGCATAGGATAGAATTAAAAAGAGGCAGAAACATAATAGAGGATAGAAAATGAAGAAGGAAGAGGAGACTTGGAGTAGTAATAGACCATATCAAATATAGAGAAAGTACGTAAAAGTTTTGCAAGAATCAATCAGGGTGGTAGGGTGGTTCTAGGGGGGATTATAGTCTTCTAAATTCTAGTTGATGCTAGAAGAAATATGGGAGTTGGTGCCAGAAAAACCTGGGAGTTAGTGCTTACATCTAGTTGGTGCTAGAGAAATATGAGATTTGGTGCTCTCTACAAGTTGTAGCTTGCTATCAAAGGTTGTAGCCTCATATTTGAGTTGTAGTTCAAAGACTGTGATGTACATGAAAGTTGGACCTTGATTGACATCCTAAGAAGAAGATTTTTTCACCCTTTATGGGTTTCCTCGGGAAAATCGTTATCTCTATGTATTCTGTTTGATTGATCATTGTATATCTATGCATGTTAAGTTATCAACAACATACTAACTAATAATCTAGAAAGAATTTTAAAAAAAAGGGGAAACGTTTCAAGCTTATATATATAATTGATTCACCCCTGCCTGTCTCAGCTATATTTCTAACACAGACATATACGTGAGCTATTGTTTACACAGTCATGTATAAGGATCCATATACACTAGTTGTTTTTCAAATAGTCATGTATAGGTATGCGTATACATAACCCGATGAACTATAGCCCATCTATACCCTAGTTTCTAAGCTGCACCCTAAAATGCTCAAAAAAGGAGACATAATTGAAAATTTTAATCCACTAGAAATAAAGAGCGGAGAAAGATGAATTACATGGTCTAGATAGTTTTTGATTCCATCACTCGTAACTCCTACTATCATTAGTTGAAATTCAGGGGCAATTTGGTCCCAAATGCACTATTTGGGTAAAAAATACAAATGGTATAGAAAAAATGGTTTTTATTACTATTTATAGAAACATTTTACCCACTTTACATAGTTTTTTCTAATATTTTGGCCTAATGGACGAACGACAGTGGGTGGAGTTGGTTTTGGTATTTTTATCCAGGGATTCTCATGGTTTTTAGTGCCTTGTCTCCCGTTCATAACTTTGGACAAGTATTTTCATCAACCAACATATAGGATAGGTCATCAATCCATTATGCACATTTGCATCATCCTATGACTGCAGCTCATATGCCTTAGGTACGAACCCATTTATTAGCGACACATAAACTCCTTTCTACCACTAGAAGTGTCATTATTAAATGGTAGAGACTTACCAAACATGGGTACCCTATTTAGATCCTTTGTGCCATTCGGTGCCCATGTAGAGTTTTTTGTCCATAGGACCGGGAGTCCCTTATAGCCAATACATGACTTCATGTTTGAACCTCATTTCTTACTCATAAGCATGTTTACCTATACCTAGCAGGTCTCCCAACAAGTCTAGTTTAATCTCTTTTCCAACTCTCTCAAAAGAGAAAAAGATTGTCGAGTCAACTTGTCTCTTTCACACTTGTAAATTGGATTTGAAAGGGCATCTATTTGGTGTAATTTTACCCCTTTTTCAAACCAAGTAGACTAAATTTATGAAAAAGGACATTTTTTTGGTGTTAAGTTGTAATTACATCCCATTCTTTTGCTTCCAGTATTGAGCCTATTGTTGGTTCTCTCTTTTGCATTATAAACCTATCACCTCAGCAGTTTGCAATATCAACCAAGCAGAGCCTTGTTTATATCCTTTGCATCTTGACACCCTATAGCCAAGAGGAAAAATTCCCTCGAGTGTCCATATCTTGCATGCACCTCCTTGCATTGAGCATAGGTATGTTCCACTGCTGGAAACAATTGCTTACTTGAGACACTTGTTTCCTCCTATGTATCATAGCGTTCATTTGACTATGAAAAAACAAAAAAAATATGGGCGGGAAAAGAATATTATCTTATATTGGCAACAGTCGTGTCAGCTTTGAAGAGAGCACAAACTTTTGAGTCCACTTGTCATCAAAATTTTGGGTTTAGCATGACCTTAGGAAGCTGAGCTCATTACTTAGATTTTACTCCCCTGACTGGTTATTCTTCCAGTCCCTATGGAGAGTTTGATTGGTGCCTCATGCATCATGAAGTTTCATCATTGAGTCTATGCTGCGAGAGTATTCCATATGTCACATTCTCTTGTTCAAAGGATGTCTATAAACTTCTGTTGACCATTCCTCAGAACTCTTAAATTTTCATGTGGGCCATACCATTAGTGTGTCTCAGAGTTACATGAAGTTGTAGTCCGACCATGCATCATGGTCCTACTTTCATGATTGGTAGGTAAACTTGAACCCAACAGTTGACATTTCATCATTGGTCGTTGACTGGGGGTTTTCCCTTATGTTCAACAACAAGAAATATATTCAAACATTGGGATTTATGCAATGTCTTGGATTCCATTAGCCTTATTGGTGGTTTCCTTTCCTTTGTCATTAATTTTTCTTATTGGCTGCTATTCAGAGGGTCTTTTTCATGTACCACTTGCATATGGAACACACAAAAGACACACAGGGTCATTGGTTCATGAACATGTTCTTCGTCTGAATTCCTCCAAATCATTAAAATCCTGATTTGTACCTCCTATTGAATGATAAGAGATGCCTCAATGCTCTCCTTTTAGCGGGTCTCCTTCAATAAACTTTATCCCAACTATTCTGGAAACGAGTCCTAGAGTCCTATGAGTACCATCAATGTCTAAATGTCTCATGTTCGATGGATTCTTCAAGTGTTCAACCTCAACTCCTTTATTCACACTTGTAAGAATGTTCTCCATGCCTTGATACCTACTTTCATTATCGGTAATTTGTCTCATGTTTGTTAACGGTATAGCTTAATGACTAGTAATCAAACAAAGTCTTATTGTGTTCGACCTCAACTCCTTTATTCACATAATTTAAACTTGCACCTTTGGCAGATCGTGTAGAAGACTTGAAGACATCAGTTCATAGTCACAACTTTTCTGAGTTGTTGCTATCTTTCATTGGACCAGTACCTATGAGACTTTAGTGACCATGGGAGATCATATTGTACTCCATTGTATACATATATCTTCATATTGATTTTGAGACTAGTTTTACTTGGCCTTGTTCGTGACTATGACATCCTTTGGCATGTATCAACCTTTGTATTTCCTATTCATGGTCATGAACAATTGTTTGGTATATTTTCACATGGATCTGTAGTGTAATTCAAATTGGTAGCCATGTGCGCAAAGTCAGTGAAGATTGTAATATTTCCATGAGCAACTAGTTCGTCCAATTGGGTCTCCATTACTCCACTTCTGGGTATTATAATGTATTTCATCCATCACAGATACTCCTTTGAACTCACATTACGGGGAATCTATAATAGCAAGATTAAACTCACCCTATGCAAATTTTCTTAGAAGGAATTTTTCCATTTCCCTATGTAGACTTGAAGTCCCTTTTTGCAGTTCCCAGAGTTAAAAATAATATTTTTCCACATATATGCACCCTAACAGTTACAAAGAATGTGTATATGTATGTTGCACCACTACAACCTACGTACATAGGGTTTTGTGCCCAAAATTAAAAAATGGTGTCAGGTTTCCATGTCACATCACAAGATCCATGATCCTTAACCATCCATATACTAGAAACATTATGAATAGACCCTTCAGTTCCATTTGAAGGCTATAAATGGGCCCTATCCAAGAGTTGGAAAAGAGAAGAAGAATTCAACTTTGAGAGCAAAGTTACTCTAGAGAAATTATTCACTTCATATTGAGTCTGCATCCCTTTATCCTTTTAAGTCTGAACACATTGTTCATCCCCCAATCTCTTCCCTACTTGATTGAGAACATCATTGTCTCTCTTATATGAGCTTACCTTTGGTGGAGGACTGAAGTCATGGAGGCCCAGTTGGAAGGGAAATAATTTCTTGGTTTCGAACCATGCTGACACAAAAGTTTGTAATTCATTCACTTCTATTGATTACATTTTAATAGAAATACTATTTTCTCATCCAATTAATGTCTTGAAATTATTTGAATTGTTATTCCATGGGAATATTTGTTATGAATATTGATGTAGTATTCTATTGAATGTGATAGCTTTATATATTATCACCACATTCTTGCATTTCTTGATTGTTGAGGGAAAGTTGCAGGTATATTGCTTTGAGTCAAGTGCTCAATGATGGACTTCATCGAACGTCTAGACGAGGTAGGCTCTTTATCTTGTCTTGTTAGCATATTTGTTTATATAGCATACTTGAGATTAAATTTGATTTATGCAGTCATTTCCATTTTTTGTGGTTTACCCCATGCCATAGAGATATTTTCGTCATAACACCTTCAAACGATATATAATGTTGTTGATGATATAAGCAAATTGAGAATTACTCTCCCTTTCAAAAAAGTAGTAAAAATTCCTCAACAGAGGGAAAACATTCTAAAATTGTTGGATGAGCAAGCTAGAACAATTGAAGCAGTTATTGAAAACCCTAAGTAGAGTCAGAATACATCAGTAGTGAAATTAAGAGGCAAAGTTCCACCTTTTTACATTTCAATAGAGAATCGTGATGTTGTGTTCCATAATTGTCTGATAGATATTGGTGCGACAAACAATATCATTCCTTTGGTAGTAATGGAGGCACTTGGAATGAGTTATAGAATATATTATGAAACATGAGAAAACAACTATGCAATTGATTCTAGGAAGGTACCAGTATATGGAGAAATTAAGGATTTTTACGCCTGGATTACTGTCGCTCCCAATATTATTACAATTTTCAATATTGTAGTGGTAGATATTCCTTATGCATATGGAGTTGTCCTTGGAAGAGACTAGTATTCCATGATCAATGGCTATATAATGAATTATGGAAGTTGTATGATGTTACCTGATAAAGATGGAGAAATGATCAAGGTTCCTCGTGAACCTAAGAGACTATTTTATTTCAAAAATAAGGATAATGAACTGATGGAATATTATATCGATGTTGGTATTGCAAACTATGCCATCATGGATATGGAGCAACTCGAGGATATAAAGAGTAAAGATAATTATTTTCCTAGCTAGGAGGATGTTTTTCGATGGAGCTTGTTCAATCTCAAGAAGTGGAGTTGGGATTGTACTCAAAATCCCCGAAAGGATCGTATACCCGCATGCCATCAAACTTGAGTTCCCTTGTACAAATAATGAAGCAAAGTATGAAGCCTTAATTCAAGGAATAATCCTGACACTAGAGATGAAGATTGAACATTTGATTGTGACTGGGGATTCAGAATTGATAATAAATAAAATCACTTAGAAATATAAAATTAAAAAGGAAAGGTTCAAACTATATTTCAAAAGAGTGAATGAATTGATGGAGGCCTTTAGCTCCTTCAATATATCTTTTATTCCAAGGGATAAAAACGAAGAAGAATATTCTCTAGACTTGAACGCTTCATTGTCAAATCCAGACGACATCGAGAGTGAAACATATTTTCAAGTAAAAATAATATTTGGACCCTTAGTTCCAGATAATCAAGAGTATCTCCAAGTCTTTGAAAACGATAAAGAATTAAATGATTTTCTAGAAAATGAAAATGAGGATGAAGAGAATGGAATTTCCCTTGTTCCAAAGAATTGTGTCTAGTATGAGTCTCTTTTCACAAGGGATGATCATACCAAAAGTCTCACGGAAAAAGTATCAGTTTGAAAGGTTCAGGAAATGAAGAAACTCAATATTGGGACAGATAGTTCCTCGAAGTTCATAAATTTGGGAATTGATTGTACATCTGAAGAACTCGATCAATATATCTCCCTTTTTAAACAATATTTTGATGTTTTTGCTTGGAGTTATGATGATCTAAAATCCTATGATAAAACAATATTTCATCATATTATTCCATTAAGAGAAGGAAAAAATCCCGTTAAGAAGAAAATAAGAATGATGAATCCCAAGTTAAAACCTTTGGTGAAAATTGAGTTGGAAAATTTGAAGAAAGCTAGAATAATATATCCCATCAGAGATTATGACTGGATTTCAAACCCATTAGTTCTGAGGAAAAATACTGGGGACATTCACATGTGCGTGGATTTTATGGATGTCAATAAATCAAGTGTAAAAGAAAATTACCCTCTGCCTAACATGGAATTTCTTCTTCAACAAGTTATAGGATCTTGTTGTATGTCCATGTTGGACGGATTTTCTGGATACAATCAAGTTTTAGTTGTAGATGAGAACAGGACTAAGACGAATTTTATAACACCAAAGGACCACACATTTGAAGGATTAATAGGAAAATTCATGGAAGATTACCATGATGATCAAACGGTCCATTCAAAGACAAGAAATGAACATATTCATCATCTGAGGAAAGTATTTGAAACATGTAGACTGTATGGAGTTTCTTTGAATCTGAAGAAATGCTTGTATGTTGTAGCCAATGGAAATTTTTTGGGGCACATTGTCTGTAAATAAGGAATTTAAATTGATCGGGAGAGGGTTAGGGATGTCAATGAACTCAATCCTTCATCTTCTAAGAAAGGAATCCAGTCATTTTTTGGAAAAATCAATTTTGTGTGGAGATATCTTCCTGATTACGCGAGCATAGTAAAACCGATTAATTTATTGTTAAATAAATACCAAAGGTTCGAATGGACTTCAGACACACGGAAGGCCTTTAGTAACATCAAAAAATAAATTACTACAACACCACTCCTCATCAATCCATATTTTCAAAGAGACTTTATCATGTATTCATTTTCTAGAGAAAGTGTTGTGGCATCCATCCTTACTCAAAGAAATGTTAAGGGTGAAGAATTACCAGTTATATTTATGAGTAACACCCTCCATCACTATGAATTAAGATACTCAGAATTGGAGAAGCAAGAATTATCTCTCATAAAAGAAGTAGCACAATTTTGAACTTATATTTTAAATTCTCATGTGATAGGATATGTTCCATCTTATCTAGTAAAGATGATTTTGAACTAGCAACTAAGAGAAGGGAAATGGGTGAATTGGATAGAAAAAATTCAAGAGTATGATATTGAAATCAAGCCTTTGAAAGAATTCAAATGAAAAGGATTTGTAAACTCATTGTGGATAGTGATGTTGTAACACCTTGTTTCCCCTAGTTTGTAAATAAAACTATATTGGCCAAGAGACTATGGAAAAATCAAATGTGTGAATGTTTGATTTGATGGACCTTTGTATAAATGGTCGATGAATGTAAATTATTTTATTTTAATAGAAAATGGATAAGTGTTGCATGATTGTTGGAAAAGGGGATGTGCTAAGAGAGGCCACGAATGTTATGAAAGAGATAATGGAGGGGAACAAGAATGGTTGTGTTAACTTCCACCGGACCAATACTTTGTTGGATTTAATTGCTCAGGATCAGAACAACCCTCTGACCCAGAAATGAATTAAATTCAGGCTGGTAGGTGGGAAGACATCCTCAAGAGTTAGTGAGGGGATGGGGCAAACCGCCCATCTGTAAGGCTTCCATACCTAACCACAAAATCGGGATTCGGGCCACACACAATCTTGCTGAGAAAGGAAAGAAAGAAAGGAGTGGTGGATAGAAGAGAAGAGGGCCTATGAAGAGTCCAGATATGAGAAATTGAGCTCTCAGATTTGAGTAAAAACTATCAAAAAGAGTGTGTTTTGATTGCAGGAAATAGAGACTGGTTCAGGAGAAGGAGAGTAACCTTTGTCCCTATCTATTTCTGTGTCAGAAGAAGAGATTTAATCTCAAATCATCGTCATCTAGCACAGGGGTGGCTAGTGGTAAATCTATTAGGAGTGACTGACCCTATGGTTGGGTGGAAACATGCACCCCTTCCAGCAATCGCTTCACGTTATCTCGTTCTGATAAGTGTTTTCATACTCTATGCGTTGAATTGGGAATTAATGGTTGCATGGATGTATTTTCATATCTATAAAAAAAATTGGTATTGAAATGGTTAAGTTATGTGTATGCGTTGGCTTCCTTGGGAACTTATGCTTCTTCTTTTCCCGTATGCTACATTTTAGCTCTTGAAGGTGTTTTATCGAGGGATCTACCTCACAGCTCCAGAGTTTGAGAAATCCTCTTGGCACTGCTACCATCTCGGTAACCTATCGATTTTACCTTGCCCTATTTCAGAACTTAAAGTTATGCGATGTAGGAAGGTGTTTCCTTCAAACTAGTAGCCTCGGAGACCTTGAATTCATGCCCATGACCTTAACCAAAACCCAGATAAGAGTAGATATCATAGCCCAAGAGTCATCTGAAGTTCTATGTGACCTGGGTCTAGGAACCCTGCGCTAAGACCGAAAGGAGATAGCTCATAATGGTTTCATAGTTTCAAGAGTTCGACACCCTAAGATGTCAAACTTTGCGATATTCAAAGTTACTCGAACTCCCTGAGTAACAAGAGCCGTAGATGAATCAAGAACCTGACAAAGGAGATGAATGTGAGTCATTCATCGGGAGGAAAACCTATCTCATTCATCGAATCGACTCAAAGATCCACTGGAGTTAACAGATCAAACACTAGTCGCTCGATTAGATCGATGGTTGGTAATCATTGCGGAGCGTGAAGGTGAAATTAGTGGGTGTGCTAGTTCATGTCCCGTAATCAACCAACACCATTGATCTCGTCGGGGTGGAGGATCAACAAACACAATTATACAGAGTCAAGCGAGCAATTTCTAGATTGCAGAGATTGGGCCCCGCAATCACTCTGAACTGTCGATCAGAGAACATAGATCGATGGATGGGAATCATTGTGAAGTGTGAAGATGAAATTAGTGGACGTGTTAGTTCAACACCCACAAACAACCAACACCATTGATCTCGTCAGGGTGGAGGATCAAGGACCACGATTAGACAGAGTTGGGCGAACACTTTTCAGATTGTGGAGATTGAGCTCTCTGATAAAGAGAGATCACGCTGGGGCCCCACAACTACTATGAACAGACGATCTGTGAAAAAATAGAGATAATGTTGGGGCCCCTAACCCAACTATGTGTAAGCCATTGGTACATTACCACCTCACCCACGTGGTTGGTGAAATGAATGGGATTCCGAGAGTACGAGACTTCGGGAATACGGAGGATTTTAGGTGATTCAAAAATACCCAAAGTTTTGAAGTGTCGAAGTAGATCCTAGTCATCGGAATAGGAAGGCACATGGCAGTATATTTTTAACTCGGAAGAAGAGCCACTTCGGAGGATTTTAAGTGTCGAGAAATGTGGTGGAGATCCATGTGATTCAAGGGAAAGGTACTTCAAAGGAAAGTGAGGGTGGAGGGTGCAAAACTCCCAAAGACCGAATTCGTGAAATGACTAGGATCGTAGATCTGGGGATCCTTCATGTCCTATCCTAGCCATTGGATCTACGACATAGTCATCTCGGCATTGACTGATTTAGGAGGATAGGGGTATTCTGACAGCAAAAACTCCTAAAGTTCGAAGCATCAAATTTCATCGTGACCATTGAATAGAGGAGGACACGTAGAAGAAGATTTTCCACTTGGAGAAAAGTCACATTGGAATAAAAGTGGTATTGCGTGGGTCAAGAAACCCCGAAGGCCAAAGCGACAGATTTCATCGTGACCGTTGAATAGAGAAGGACGCATGTCAAAATATCTGACACTCTAATAGGGTTTCACTCTGTAGGTTTAAGTGTGTGAAGACTCGAGAACCTGTCGAAGCCTAGAATCCAAAAGTGGACCAGGCCCGTCAAATTCTATGAGGACACATGGCGTCAGATTGTGAACTTCAGATATTTTCCACTCTGAACGATTCACGCAGTGGCTGTCTTAGCACCTGTTATATTGGTGTCTGGTCATAGCACGTGGTCATATGCGATTGTAGATGGAGGGAAGGGGTTGGGATTGGAATTCAATCTAAAGGTTGAACGTGGAATTCCCCACTAGCCTATGAGTTAGATGAGGATCAAGCCCAGCTGTTAGATTGGTTAGGGGATGGATCTCCACCATATATTTTGGGATGTTGGAAGCTTCGGGATGTCGGAGGACTCGAAGAGAAACATGTTGATTCAGACCCACGTGGAAGCCTTGTGGCCTCGACCAATGAACACCCAAGGAACTTGGGAGAGGTATATATGCTAGTTCTAAGCTCCTTTTTTAGCATGGAGACCATGTTTGGAATGCTTTGGACGAGCAGAAGATGATAAATACCCCAAATGGAGGATTTTAGATAGTTAAGGAAAACAAATTTCGATGACCCACCATGGGTGTGTTACAAATTGGTATCAAAGCATGATTACAACACTTGGCCTACTTTGGCTCATGGACGAGTTGCTTAAAAACCATGTTTAAATAAAACATTAAGGGTGACGCCCTACCTTACCTCTTTCCTAAAGAGTTTGGCTAAACTATTACTAAATAAAATAACAAAAACTTTCTACTGTGTGTGTCTATTTAAGAAAATGAACTATGTGTTGTTCATGAACTAATAGACTGTTAACTAAAAACAAGTGTTTTGTTATCACTCAAGCAGTCAGCGAACCATCAAAAACTACAAGAATCGAGGATGGTTATGTGCCACAAAGTGGGGGATGGCTCCCACAATAGAGACAAAGAGTTTGATGAGAGGAGGGTGGTGGAGACTCCTCTGGATCTGGATGAAAATGTAAGGAGCCTCATGGTCGAATTATAGAGTTGCAAGGATGACAACAAGAGATTGATGAAGGAGAAAGAAAGAAAAAATAGAAATTAATGTAGTCTTGTTGCAAAGCTTATTTGATATATAGAGGAAATTACAATAGGGACCTGCAACCATTCATGTGGACTGACGACATACAGAGAGAAGTCAAAGTCCACATGAAATACGAAAACGTGGTCCCATAAGTGGCCACACAAGGAGAAGTACCTTGAGGAAGTCCCAACCTGGAGGCATGGGACACTCATTGGGAGAGTCCTCTGGAAAGGGAACTGGCAAATCTGAGGTATATTCTAGTAGAAAAACTAGCTCACATTCTCAGAAGAAATGAGAGAAGCGAAAGAATTCGAAAAGTCATGACCCTAAAGAGTTCAATAAAGCCAAACCACCCTCTTTCAATGGAGATATTGAGAAAGGTGAAGAGGTAGAAGCTTGGATTCTTGGTTTAAATAAGTACTTTAGAGTCCATGACTATTCTGAAAACTTGAAGGCTCGAATAACGATCTTCAACTTGAGTGGAAAGGCTTCCATTTGGTGGAAAGATATTAAGAATGTGAAAGGAATCCATGAAGAGAAATTATCATGGAAATAGTTTGAGAAACACTTCAATAAGAAGTATCTATGAGATAAATACTTTGATGGGAATACTAAGGAGTTCTATGAACTCAAGCTGGGATAACTCATCATAGAGGAATATGTCAATAAATTCCTTGAGTTGCTGAGGCATGTACCCTACATAAAATAAGAAAAGATAAAATTGCAACAATTTATGAGTGGGTTACCTCAGAACTACCGGAAAAAGATTGAGTTTGGAGAGCCAAATACCTTATAAGACACTACTCGAAAGGAGAGGTATTGTTATGAATAGTTTAGGAGTCAAATAGAACCTCACAAGGAGTACTAAGAGAGAATCAACTCTATGCTAAGTTTAGCAAGTGTGACTTTTTCCAGAAGCAAGTACATTACTTGGGCCATGTTATTTCTGAAGAAGGGGTGGCAGTAGACACTGACAAGATCATATCTATTATGGAATGGCCTACCCCAAAGGATGTATCTGATAGAATATCCTTTATGGGCTTAGCAGGATATCATAGAAGGTTCATAAAAGGATTTTCCAAGATTGGTTGTACAATCACTGCCCTCTAGAAAAAGGGGGTTAAATTCACTTGGACATCAGAATGTGAAGAAATATTTCAGGAACTAAAATACCTTCAGACCCATGCACCCATGCTAAATATTTCAGACCCTGATCATGAATTCCTCGTGTCTACAGATTCCTGCAAGGAAGGGCTCGGAGGAATCCTTATGAAATAAGGACATGTAATTTTCTACGAATCCAGGAAATTGAATGAGCTTGAAATCAATTATGTGACCCATGACCTAGAGTTGGCTTCCATAGTGCATGCTTTAAAAATGTGGATGCATTACCTCCTGGGTAGGAGATTTGTACTTATGATAGACCACTCTAGGTTGAGGCACATGATTGAGCAACCAAAACTCAATGTTAGACAAGCGAGGTGGATGGTTCTCCTTAGAGAGTTCGATTTCAAAATGAAACACATAAAACGGAAGGAAAATAGGGTGGTTGATGCCCTTAGAAGAAGTGTGAAAATGATTCACCTGGCAGTGATAATCACTTGTGAAACGAATGTCAAGGAAAGAATCAAGAATGCACAAGAAATAGATGCATTCTTCAAGACTGTGACCTCATACCTAAGACAAGATCCTACAAGGATAAAGTATGAAGGATATCAGATGTTTGATGAAGGTTTTTTGACCTACAGAAATAGATTGTATATTCCAATTTGTGACAACTTGAAGAGTTTCATAATGGATGAACTAAACAAGAGACCATATACTAGTCACCCATGATATCATAAAATGATCATGACCACTAGGAAACAATTCTATTGGCATGGAATGAAAAAGGACATAGCTGACTATATAGCTAAGTGCCTAGAATTCCAACAAGTTAAGGCAGAACACTGACACCCAGTAGGGTTGTTACAACCTCTACCAATTCCAAAATGGAAATGGGAAACCATTTCCATGGATTTCATCACTGGATTACCAAAATCGGCTAAACAAAATGATGTCATCATGGTAGTGGTGGAAAAATTGAGCAATTTTTTTCAATTCGTTCCTATCAAGTTGGCTTGCAAGGCAATAGATATTTCCAACATCTTCATGAAGGAGATATTCAGACTGCATGGCATGCCTAGAAATATTGTATGTGACAGAGACACAAAATTCACTTCAATTTTTTGGAAATACTTGATGGTTGGTCTTGAGACTAAATTGTTATTTAGCACAACCTATCACCCCCAAAATGATGGAGAGACGGAAAGAATAAACCAAATATTAGAAGACATGTTAAGGATGCATGTAATGCATCAGCCTAAGAAGTGGGAAGACTACCCGCCATTGGTAGAATTTTCCTACAACAACGGTTATCAAGAGTCATTGAAGATGAGCCCTTTTGAAGCTCTCTATGGTAGATAGTGAAAGATTCCAATCAACTAGAGTAATCCAATGGATAGAATTACAATCAGACTAAACATGCTGAAATAAATGGAAAAAAGTGATTTAGATAAAACAAAATATTAAAATTTCTCACGATAGAAAAAAGAGCTACGCCAACAGAAAGATAATGCCCAGAGAGTTCAAGACAGGAGACCATGTCTATCTCAAAGTTATACCCAAGAAGATTTCCCTGAGAATGGGAGCTTGTGCCAAGAGGGAACCTCGGTATTGTGGACCCTTTGAAGTCTTCGATAGAGTGGGACATGTAGCCTATAGGCTAGCAGTCCCTCCCATAGTAAAGGAACATATTGTTTTCATTATTGAAGAAATATGTACATGATTCTAATCATATAATTGATTAGTTTGTGATCCAGGTGGAGCAGGAGGGAGAATTCCTGCCAGAAACTCAATGCGTACTAGACTGGAAGGAAACCTCACTCAGGAACCGAACCATTACACAGGTCAAGGTGCAGTGGAAACACTTTGGCCTAGATAAGGCTACATGGGAAATGGAGGATGCCATGAGACATGCATATCCAATTTTGTTTACTTCTGTATACACATAGCATGTTGGCATATAGAACATTGAGCACGATGTTCCTTTAAGGGGGAGGGAATTATAACACCCTGTTTCCCCCAATTTGTAAATACAACTATATTGGCAAAGAGACTATGGAAAACTCAAATGTGTGAATGTTTGATTTGATGTACCTTTGTATAAAAGGTTGATGAATCTAAATTATGTTATTTTAATATAAAATGGATAAGTGTTGCATGAATGTTGGAAAAGGGGATGTGCTAAGAGAGACCAAGAATGTTATGAAAGAGATAGTGGAGGGGACCAGGAATGGTTGTGTTAACTTCCACCGGACCAGTACTTTGTTGGATTTAATTGCTCTGGATCAGAACAACCGTCTGACCCAAAAATGAATTAAATTCAAGTTGGTAGGTGGGAATACCTCATCAAGAGTTAATGAGGGGATGGGGAAGACCTCCCATCTGTAAGGCTTCGAGACCTGACCACAAAGTGAGGATTTGGGCCACACACAATATTGCTGAGAAAGGCAAGAAAGGAAGATGTGGTGGCAGAAGAGAAGAGGGCTTGCAAAGAGTGCAGAGATGAGAGACTGAGCTCTCGGGTTCGAGGAAGAACTGTGAAAAAGAGTGTGCTCTGATTGCTGGAAATAGATACTAATTCGGGAGGAGGAGATTAACCTTCGTCCCTATATATTTATGTGTCGGAAGAAGAGATTCAAATTCAAAGCATCGGGGTCTAGCTCGGGGGTGGCTAGTGGTAAATCTGTTAGGAGTGATTGAGCCTATGGTTGGGTGGAAACTAGAACCCCTTCCAATAGTCACTTCATGTTATTTGGTTCTTATAAGTGTTTTCATACTCTATGCATTGAATTGGGAATTAATGGTTTCATGCATGTTTTTACATATCTATAAAAAAAAAAAATTATTGAAATGGTTAAGTTATGTGTACACATTGGCTTCCTTGAGAACTTATGCTTCTGCTTTTCCCATATGCTCCAATTTATCTCTTGAAGGTGTTTTCCCTAGGGAGATACCTCATAGCGCTGGATTTGGAAAAAGCCTCTTGGCACTACTACCATCTCGGTAACCTCGATATTTTACCTTTCCATGTTTCAGAACATAACGTTCTGCGAGTTAGGAAGGTGTTTCCTTCAAACCAATAGCCTAAGAGACCTTGAATTCTCACCCATGACCTTAACCAAAACCCGACTAAGAGTAGATCTCATAGCCAAAGAGTCATATGAAGGTCCATGTGACCTGGGTCTAGGAACCCTATGTTAAGCCCGAAAGGAGATAGCTCATAATGGTTTCTAATTTTTGAGAGTTCAACACCCTCGGATGTGAAACTTCATGATAGTCAAAGTTACACGAACTCCCTAAGTAACAAGAGTCGTAGATGAATCAATAAACTGACAGAGGAGATGAATGTGAGCCATTCATCGAGAGGAAAACCTATCTTAGTCATTGGATCGACTCAAAGATCCAGTAGAGTTAATGTATCAAACACCAGCCACTCAATTAAATCGATGGTTGGGAATCATTGCAGAGAACGAAGGTGAAATTAGTAGACGTGCTAGTTCATGTCCCACAATCAAAAAACACCGTTGATCTCATCAAGGTGGAGGATCAATGACCATAATTAGACAGAGTCGGGTGAGAAATTTCTAGATTGTGGAGATTGGGCCCCATAATCCCTATGAACCATCGATCTGAGAACATAGATCGATGGATGGGAATCATTGTGGAGCATGAAGATGAAATTAGAGGATGTGTTAGTTCACGAACTGTAATCAACCAACATTGTTGATATCATCAGGGTGGAATATCAACAACCACTATTAGACAGAGTTAGGTGAGCACTTTTTAGATTGCAGAGATTGAGTTCTATGATAAAGAGAGAGCATGTTGGGGGCCCACGATTACTGTGAACCATCGATCCATGAATAAATTAGTATTGGTCAGATCTCAACTATGAAAATATGAGGGAGGTTGAAAGATGATCAGACCGGAGTGATGAGGTGAAATGACGCCATACATGGTGACGTGGATTTAAGCTTGACAAGCTACATGCCACTTGGATTCATGCGCATCACACACTCTATAGCCATTTTTGAACGTGATACATGTCATCCCATACAAGGTCACCTGTCATTCCTGACCCAACTACCTGTCATCCCCTAGTACATGCCCACCTTGCCTACATTGTTGGTGAAACGACTGGGATTCCGGGAGTTTGGGACTTCGAGACTCCAGAGGATTTGAGTTTCTTCGAAAATCCTCAAAGTGTTGAAGTGACAGAGTAGATCCTAGTCATTGGCATAGGAAGGCACATGGAAATATATTGTTAACTCTGAAGAAGAGCCACTTCATAGGATTTTAAGTGTTGATCTTCGAAAAGCTCATGAAGCCCAAAGTAACGAAGAAGATCTGGACCATTGGATCCAAAGGAACATGTGGCAGAGATCTTTGTGCTTAGGAGGAAAGATAATTTGGAGGAAAGTGAGGGTAGAGGGTACAGAAATATCGAAGCCCAAATTGGTGAAGTGACTAGGACCATAGATCTGGGGATCCTTCGGGTCCTATCCTAGCTGTTGGATCTACGACATAGTTAACCCGAAGTTGACCACTTCGGGAGGATAGGGGTATTGTGACACAAAATAATCCTAAAGGCCAAAACGTTGAAGTTCATCATGACCATTGAATAGAGGAGGATGTGTGGTAGAAGATCTGCCACTTGAAGAAAAGTCACTCCGGAAGAAAAGTGGTATTGAGTGGGTCTAGAACTCCCAAAGGACGAAGCGCCAGACCTCATCATGACCGTTGAATAGAGAAGGAAGTGTGTCAGAATATCCGACACTCTCAAAGGGTTTCACTACAGAGGTTTGTATGTGTGAAGACTTGAGAACCTGTAAAAGCCCAGAGTCCCAAAGTGGATCAGGGCCATCAAATTCTCAGAATACATGCGGTTTTGGATTGTGAACTTCAGAGATTTTCCACTTCGGAGGATTCACGCGGTGGTTGTCTTGGTGTCTGTTCATATCCATCAGTCATATATGAGTGTATATGGAGGGAAGGGGCTAGGCCTAGAATTCAATCAGAAGGTCGAATGTTGAATTCCCTGGTAGCCTGTGAGTTAGTCGAGGATCAAGTCCAACCATTGGATTGGTTGGGGGATGAATATCCACCATAGATTCCGGGATGTTGGAAGCTCCGTGACATTGGAGGACTCAGGGAGAAATATTTTGAGTCAAACCCGCGTGGAAGCCTCGTGGCCCCGACCAATGAACACCCAAGGAACTTGGGAGAGGTATATGTGATCATTCTGAGATCAGTTTTGAGCATGGAGACTGTGGTTGGAACACTTTGGATGAGCAAAAGGTAATAAAGACCTCGAATAGAGGATTTGAGATAGTTAAGGAAAATAAAATTTTGACGACCCACCATGGGTGTGTTACAGATGCCCTTAATAGATTGATTTTGGTTTCAATTGGAAAAACTATATCCAGCTCAGAGTGGTACAAAGACATTGTATTCTATTTAAAATCTGGTCAATTTCCCATAAACATGACTCTAAAGGAAAGAAGAGATTTAAGTATGAATTCAAGTCAGTATATGTTGATTTCTTAAATATTATTCAGAAGAAACTATGATGTCATGCTATTGAGATGTGTATAAGATGAAAATAAGGCCCAAGAACTGATACACAAATTTCATGAAGGTATATGCGGAGGAAAATTTGCATCAACTACTGCAACACATAAGCTAATTATAACTAGATATTATTGGCCATCAATTTTCAAGGAATCATATGGGATGTTGAGAAGATGCATTCCATGTCAACAATTCTTAGGAAAACTGAAGAGGTATGCAATGCCTTTTCAACCTATATCAGTAGAACAACCATTCACACAATGGGGGTTGGACGTCATTGGTCCAATAACTCAAAAATCAAGTAAAGGGCACACATATATTCTCATTGTTATGGACTACATCAAAAAATGGAAGGAAGCAGCAACATTGAAAAAGGTCGACTCTAACGAATTTATTAAATTTCTCAAGGATGACATATTGTCAAAATTTGGTGTTCTAGAGAAACTCGTTATAGACAATGGATCAACTTTTATTGGATCAAAATTCACAAATTTTTTTGAAGAGTATGGAATTTTGATGGGACAATAATCAAGCTATTATCCACAAGGAAATGGAATTTATGAGTCTACCAATAGGACACTCATTCATATTATAAAGAAAACTAATGATCAAAATCAGAAAAACTGGAACTTGAAGTTGACTGACGCTCTATGGGAAAGAAAAATGACTTTGAATGATAGTACTGGGATGTCTCCTTACATGTTGGTTTATGGAAAGGAATAGAATATACCAATTAGCCTTGAATTGAATGCTTTGACTTATGCGGCCAACCTAGAGGATGTTGAAGATACCTCTCTACATAAGAGATTGAAACAATTGTTGAGATTAGAAGAAGAAAGAAGTGAGGATTTGAAGAAAATATCACAGAGGCAATAGAATGTTAAGAAATATTTTGATCAAAGTGCAACAATAAAGAAATTTCGAAAGGGAGAATTGGTTTTTCTCTAGAACAAAGAAAAAGATAATTCGTCAATGCATATGAAATTCGAGGCACTCTGGACTGGGCCTTACCTCATTGAAAAAATATTGGGTTTCAACTCATACATGATGAAATATATGAAGGGAAAGATGTTAATATTTCCTATCAATGGGAAACACCTGAAACGTTTTTTTTCTTAAAACATTCTCTCCTCTCTGTACATGTTTTTTTTATTTTTTGTATATATTTACCATTTTGACTCCATTTCCCAAAGGATAAAACATCTGGTCATGATGATTTAGGATTATTGACAACCCGTAGGGGGCTATGATCCCACAATTGGAGCGAGTTGTTGAATCCCTTTTCTTCTTCCCCTTTTATTTCTATTTTCCCATTTTATTTTACTACCTTTTCTCTTTCCCTTATATAATTTCCCTTCCTAAATCTCTTTTTTTCCCATTTTTTTCCCTTTTCTTTGTTATACCTATATTAACACACTTAGTCATGTTCATCACATTCACGGACTTTCGGACTCCCAGACCTTCAAAAATTTATTATGTTCCCTTTACACATATATTAGTTTGCCCAACACTTCATTTACTTTTTCATTGTGGACTTTCAGACTTATGGACTCATTGACCTTTGTCTTATACCTCCACTTCTCCCATAGATCGCCCGACATATTTCAACACTTAGACATTTCATCTATTCAAACTTTAAGACTTGCGGATATTCGGACTCACACACTTCATTTTCCATTCTAATCACTCACTCACTCTAACTCTCCACCATCACATGTCCCTTCCTTCACATTTCTCGACATCACATTTAATGTTATCCTTACGGACTTAACTATTAAATTCATTTTTGAAATGGTCATTAATTAAAGTTTCTTATACCAAGGCTAGTCATATTTATTTCGAGTTAATGTTTCCATCAAAAGAAAATATAACTTAAAAACATTTTACTGTGCAAAGTAATATTATAAGAGAAGTTGGATAGCTCTGTGAAGTTAGTCGTGAGAAAACAACAATTTTCTGTAGATACCTTGAACCTCTTCATTAGAGAAGACCAAAACTATCATTGGTCCCATTCATATTGGTACTATTCAAATTTACTGGGTAAAGAAAACAACAAGGTGTGGACTTCAGGGATAGTTCTCACAGGTTTCCTCCCAAAAGTATTTGAATGAAAGGATATTGTCACCTGGTGCATCGACAAGTTTATCCAAAATATAAGGTTCATCACATTGCAGATAAGTTCTCCTATTTCCTTGGCGCCTTCAATATTTAGAGAGATACTAAAATTGTCGGAGCAGAACTTGGTTTACAAAGGGAGGAAGCCAAAAAATTTCTAAAAAGAAAAAATAATGGAATCAAACTTCTTCAAGAATATTTACATGACCCTATATCAATTCCTAAAGACATAACCATAAGTCAAGTAAGTTCTTTAAAAAATTCTTATAAATAAATTGCCTGGTTATTTACTCGAATTGTTGTCCAAGACTTTACAGAAACCATTTCCTAATTGGCATTGTATATACTTCATTTCATAGTTCACGAAAATGCAATATTCGACTCGACAAAGATTATTTCAAATGAAATTACTACACCGTTGAAAATTTTCAAGACTGAGAAGAAGTTTTATATGACACCTTATTTTATATTATCTATTACATATTGTCATACTCTTGAGGGTTTAAAAATTTCCCAAAGAGTGAAAATAAAGGTGGAACCTGTGACCATGTGGTATCAAGCTTTATGGAGTAAGAGAGTCAACCATCATTTCTATGAAGTATATTATGATTTTGTGTCTAAATTCAAGAAGTTTTTATTTGGGGAAGGGAATTCCTAGATCTCATTGGAAGCATCAGATTTTCTAAAAGGGAAAATAATTCTTGAAAAAAGGAGAATTACAATATCATCAAGGTTTTTTTCTCTATCAAAAAACCTATTTTTATTCCATATTATATATATATATGATAATTTGTTTATTTTTTAAGTAGCTAGACAATACAAATTTCGATTTCAAACCTTTTCTGAGAAAAGAAAAAATAAGTTCATACCTCTCCCGTAGAAGTTCATGAAATTATTCTCAAAGGAATTTCCAATATTGACGAATATGCTTCTTATTTCGACCATTCCAACTTGAGATATGCAGAGGAAATCAAGGGTTTTCACCCTAGTTATCTTTTTTTAAATCATTTGATTTTAGTTGGGATCAACCCTGCACTCATAAATTCAGCCGTAACTGGAGAAGAAGAGAATGATAGCCATAACCCTAATAATTAATAAGACGACAAAGACTTTGAAGATATATAAATTGTCATAAGTACCACAAAACATCATAAGGAAAGAGGTAAGCCTTCAAATAAGAAAAATGCTCAGTCACCAGATGTTTCTTGAAGAAGTTCTCTACCAAATACAAATCCTCAGGTTGGGACATCACACCTAAGAAAAATATAGAGTAATAATTTAGGGGATGATGGAGAAATAACCCTCCTAAGGGGAACTTGGAGAACCCCCATAAGTTAAAAATTAAAATAAAAATGACTAATTCACAACAGGAGGGAGAAGAAACACATGCACCAGAAAATGATTTGTTATTGGATAATATGGACTTAAATGTGGATATTGAAAATATCACTTTCCCAGATGTAGAAGTATTGGTTAGAGAAAATGTACAACATATTTCTGCACTTATGGTCCAGGAGGAGACATTTTCTAATGAAGAGACTTTTGTTGTACAAAATGCATATTTTGATAGGGAATCTAAGAAATTGGTCTTTGAAATAACTACGAAGAGTAAAAGCAGGAAGTTGCATTCCACAGTTGATACACGAAATATGTTTCCTTCTAGATTGTCATATATTTATAAATTTAAAGGGGATGCACTTGATGTTTCAATTGAAAATATGGAGGAAGAACATTCTTAGTTGAAAGAGAAAAATAAATAATTAGAAGAAACCCTCATGACTCCACCTATTCTGGCTTCCCTCGTTGCCATGATTCATCACGGAAAACATTTTCAAGAAACCCTAGATTCAAGTGCTAGAGTGAAGGGAATTTCAAATTTGATCATTGCCACTCGACATTTTATCGAAGAAAATATTAAGAAAATAATTTCATTCATTTTAGAGTTATGGGATATGGAAAAAATATTTTCCTCTCTTGGTTTGAGAATTCAGAACATCATGGAATATTTGAATACAAATTTGAAAATGATGAAGGTTTTTATACAGATGGAGTTGTGATGTTTTCTATGAAGGTTTCGACAATGTCAAAACAATTGAGAAAGAAATAAAATTTACCTTCTTTGAGCGGCATCAAACAACTAAAGTCCTTATGGATTGAAAGAATCAATGTATTCAAAGGATTGTCATCCTGATTGACTGATTTATCAAGAAGGAAGACATAAGCATACTAAAAAATTACTTATTTAGATATCTCTATCCCTATTGTTGAAGCCTCAGACCCTAAGTATATCTCAAATGAAAATCTAATGACTTGAGAACATTTCGAAGGGAAAGGTGAATAATTAAAAAGGTCATCAGTTGAAAAGTTTGATAATATGATTGAATACACACATGATGATATTAACAATTGGCCTTTAGAGTACACCAATAAAAATGAAGACCTTGAGAATACATTGCAAAATTTATCTATTGATCTTAGAGAAATCAAAAAGTATTTTTTTAATGTTAAAGTAAAACAAGAAGTAATTATTTCCCCATTAAGGGATTTTATTCAATAATGGTTAAGCAACTCAATTGCCAAGATTTATGAAATACGAGCAAAAGTAGTTACACTCTGTAATCAAACCACAACAAGCAAGGGTGCAAAATAAACAATAGCAAGCAAGTGAAGGGAGAGAGATACCATAATAATAAGTCCATGTTGATCACATACTTCTTCCTTTATCATTTTTCATACAATTATTCTTCTTCTTTAACTAGAAAATTATAATTAAATACTGATAATTTTCTTTTTTGTCCTCTTTCATGATTCTATTGTTTGACATCTTCCCACATTCCTCCTTCTATTTCATACTTTCTTGTACATGTTTTAATTATGGTCCGCGGGAGCCCCAATCCCAGTCCTTTGTACAAACACCTTTAATTTCAATGCACTGTAACATACATTATTATTTTTGAGAGATCCTAGAGAACATATTCGGGATCAATTTTGACTGTATTTTATAACTCTGAGTCTTGAGTATAAAGTATTTGAAATTGGTCTATCATAATCTTCTTTTGAACTCTATAAGTATTACTCTATAAAATTTCTCCCATGCGAATGGGCCATCTTCTTTTATTTTGATGTGATCAATATCTTTATTTTCACTATGATGGATGTGAGGAAATTTTTATTTGTTGTAATGTGTGGTGTGTGAGATTCCTCGTCCATTTCTCAGGAATTCTCTTTTATCAATACTCTTTACTTTTCATCACTTTTTATTTTTATTGAGCATTATAGATTGATCTATATCATGGTCCTATATTATTCTTGATTTCATAATTACAAAAATATCATAGGAAAAAGAGGAGTACCACCTCTCTAAAAATGTAGGGGGATTCATATCCTCATGAGGTTTTTTTTTTTGTCCAGATGGATTCAAACGCCAACAACATGTTAATTTCTTGTAATGTCATTTTCTTTCCTATATAGTGATGAAATTTCCTTTTCATAGAAGCATATTAGAAAACTAGTGAAAGTAAAGAACATGGAGCCTACATATACAGTGCACTACATATCAAAAGTGTTTGGACCTCAAGTTGACAATTTAATGATAATGTATTTTATAATTATTGCCAGAAATAATGAGGTAATTAAATATCCCATCATTTTGGCATCATTTCTTGAGAGATGTCAAAGGCACAATAGTATTTCTTCAACTAGTTTTTAGATAACACATTGTTGGACATATTTTCATTAATGTCAATAGACGATGTCATTATTATGTGATGATGAGTTGTTATGAACAACATGCATAGGAATATACCTAAATCTCAGGAGAGGGATCATATTAGATTTCACATGCAATGTAGAAACACTACCGGGATCGAATTCGTAATAGATCAATGATCTCGATCAGTTAGAATCCAAGTAAAAAACAAAAAATATCAGAAGGGAAAGTGCATTGTGTTGTAGGTGAATCCCCCTACGGACAAGTGGATTCCCTCTTGGTATCTAGACTCCTAAAGCCAAGACAAAAAATTTCTTAACATGGACATTGACATCCTTTTAGATCTAATCAAGCTAAGATACGAAGGAGAAGAAGAAAGATATGTACCTTGTTAATGGCATTTGTCCCTTCAAAGTCCAGGCTAAGCTTCGATCCTAAGCTCCCGGATAGATCCTGTAGAAAAAAAAAATATACAATGGACTTCCTACTCTACTAAGATTAGCTCAAATATAGATCCATCTACTGTAGACAAACTTATATTGAACAAGCATAAGTTTGAAAGAAACAGGCCAAGCATTGATATATTGATGAGAACAAGTAAAAGTACTTACAATACGTTGATGAGGGTGCAACAACTTCTTCCAGTTATCCTTGTCCAACCCCTTTTCTCAAGTAATCTACACTGATTTCTTTGATGACATCTCACTCATGGGATCATAAGTTTGGTGTAATTCTCCATCTCCATCCCCCTTTCACCATGAGGAGGCCTCATTATATAACCTTAGAGAGGCCCAACCACTTGAGAGATATTTGGGATAAGTTGAGGATTCTTCTCCTTCAATTGAGCATATTCCCTAAGATCATGCCTTGACCATCTATTTGAATCCAGCCACCTTCAGGAATTGAGGGATTCTTCCCTGATTTGTCTCAACAAACCCAAAACTTGCTCAGAAAAGGGTAGCGCTCTCCCAAAAGGGTGCACAGGGTGCTCAAACACTCCCCCAAAGAGGCCTAGGGATCACTAGCACTCCCTCACAATGGGTAGGGGAGCGCTCCTCTCCAAAATCCATTTTTTAGTGGTTCTTTCAATGGCAAAAGGTTTGTACTCCCTTTCAAGTGATTTCTCTTCTTCCAAACTAGTCTTTGAGGTATCCTAAGTGTCCTTATGATGTCGTTAGAGGCACGACATAGGAAAGGTGGCAGTATGATGTTTGTGACACTTGCAACACTTGTGGTCAAGATGCCACACTTGCGGACAAGACGCGACACTTACAACACTGTTAATGAGGAAACTTGCGACACTATTGAAGTGAGTAATTTTGATTTGTGACACATTGTAGAAACGTGATCAAGATTGAAATCCACACAGTAAAACTACAAAATAATCAAGGGATAATCCTATCCACTAATGTAGATTTTGGGACAAACCAAGATCGTTAGATGAATTCAAGTTACTCGAGGTTTAGTCGGGGAATCTCACTTCAGGAGAATTGAGAATTGGGAACGAATAACTCGAAGTCCTGAAGGCCTAAATGAATGGATCACAGTCATTGGATCAAGGATTCATGAGATTCCTGAATAGATGAAATCTCGACAACCATTGGATCATGTTAATCTTTTCGCATCAAAGAGGGATCGTTAGATGTAGACAAGTTACTCGAGGTTTAATCGAGGAATCTCACTTCGAGAGAATTGGGAAGTGGGAGCGAATAAAAAAAAGTCCCGAAGGTCAAAATGAACTGATCATATTCGTTGGTTCAAGCATTTAGATGAACCTACTACCGTTAGATCCAGGAGGACAACATGTGACACATCAGGCAATCCACATCAGTGAAGACCGCGTAAGCAAGGGAATGTGGCACAATCAAATGGTGATAAGTATAAAGGTCTAGTTGGCATTTTAGGAACACATAAAATTCACAAATCTAAGTGACACATGGTAGCTACTCAGCCAATTCCATGTCAGCAGTGATGTCAAAAAGTTACGTCACTCTGGGAGTTTGTCCTTCGGGGTAAACCGGCAACTACCCGAAGTGTCAAAGGCCGAAGTCAATGCTAACCATTGATATAAGATCCTATAGGATGAATCTTGACCATTATATCAAACGCTTGGAATGGTTAATCCCATGGTCCTAGCTCATGGACTTGTGCAAGTTATCAAGTAGAAATTGCTAATAAGCACTTCGGTGAAATTTACTCTGGAAGAGTTAAATGACTACAAAGATTGGAGTCTCGAAGCGTCGAATTCCCAAAGTGAATGAGAACCATCCACTCAACTATAGATCAAGTCATAGTCATCGATTTGTTTGAAATATTTGGACAAGCCAGGATCGTCCATCTACGGAAGAACAAATATCGACCATCCGATCCACTTCGACGAAATTTACTCTGGAAGAGTTGAATGACAGCAAATACCAAAGTCCAAAAGTGAATGAGAATGATCCATTCAAATGTGGATCAATTCATGGATGTTGATTTATTTGAAACCTCTAGACAAGCCAAGATCATCCATCTACGAAAGAAAAAATATTGATCGTCCAATCTACTTCGACGAAATGTACTCCAGAAGGTTGAATGATTGCAGAGGATGGAAGTCTTGAAGTCATGAAGTAAATAATGGTCATCCATCTCAATGTTTGATTAAATCATATCCGTTGGATTAAGCAGTGGAAGGATAGTGTAAATATAAAAGATAAACCGTTGATTTGGTTCTAGGAATCATGATAATGATTAGATCCATCCTTGTGAGAGATAACTACTTCGGGGAGTTGAAACTCTGAAATATTAGATGAGAGAGAAATTTCCCAAAGGTCGAAGTACCATAGGACTAGGTTCCAGCCCCCATTCATGGGTTACGAACACATAATCCATGAGGCACTAGGTACATTAATTAATAAGCCCTTGGTTTTGGGCATATGGTCACATGTAAACGGTTTGAAGGAAGATCCTCTACAAGATTTGATTTCTGCAATATTTGTAGAGACATGGAATCGTGTTAAAAGAAATTGATCCATACCTGTGATCAATTTATGAAAATCATAGTCACTAAATTAAAATCCTTCACAATAATGTTTGAATAATAATAGAGATTATTGTTAATTTAAAATGAAGAGGTGCGATGGTCCAAACAAAGGGACACAGTGCTTCATATCTCACACCAGTTGGAAGAGAATATAAATGATAAAGAATGGTGAGAAGAAAGTGTCTCTATAGTCTAGATCAGAAGATCAAAACAACAGCAGAGTCCAAGAATGAGAATGGATGATTCTTATGAAGTGAGGGTGGAATGGAGGAGCGCGGAAGGATTCATATCCTTTATTTAAGGTAATTTGTGCTTCCTGGGTTTGGTGCCCTTAAGACAATGGATTTGGTGATTCTTGGGGTTGGTTCCATAAAGAAAAAGAAGATGGTTCTTCCTAGGTTTGTTTCCCTAAATAAACAAGGGAGTTGGTGCTTCCTAGGGTTGGTGACCTGAAGAAGGGGATTTGTGTCTCCTAGAGTTGGTGCTCTAAAGAGGATTGGTGTCATTCACAATTCTTCATAAAATCCTTGTAATTCCTATTAATTATATTTATATAAATGATTTTGCAAACAAGTCCATTGTTGATCTATTGTGGTAATTAAAAAATTATAAAAGTAATTTCTAATTGTTGAAAAAGGGTGATATTGATTCACCGCCCCACTCAGTATTCCAAAAATTGGTATCAGAGTAGGTGCCTTCAACACAATCTAAAAAACTGGAAGGTAGATCTTAAAAATGGATCAGCAAGAGGGAATGTCTAACAACGAAGCACCATTGTTCAATGGAGGTGGATATGCTCTATGGAAAATAAGAATGAAAAACTTTTTGTTGGCTCTTGGTTTTGATATCTGGCAATCTGTTGTAGATGGTTACACTGCACGAACTGCTCCACCCAAAGATGTTGCAGGGAATAAAATATGCAATGACAACTCGAGTAGTTAATGCAATTCTAGAAGGGTTGAAAAATTCTATATGTGTGAAGGTTATGCATTGTAAATCAACCAAAGAAATCTAGGACAAATTGGAGGTTGTATATGAAGGAGATAGAAAAGTCATGGAAGAAAAACTATAGACCTATATAAACTAGTTTGAAAATATGAAAATGAAAGAAGAAGAGAACATTGTTGAATACCTTCATAGGGTAGATGAAGTGGTTAATTCAATCAGAGAAACAGGAGAAGAAATTACAAATAAACCCATTGTGAAGAATATACTAAGGTCATTACCTATGAGATATGATGCCAAGATTTCTACAATTGAAGATGGGCCTGATCTAGACACACTCAGAGTTGATCAAATTCATGGAATTTTTACAGCATATGAAATGATAACAGGGAATGATAAATCATCAAAAAGAGAAACAACCTTTACAACGTCTAAAACAAATATGAGGCAGGAGAAAAATACCAATGATTAATTATCAGATATATCTGATGAGGAAACTTCCAACTTCATAAAGAAACTCAAGAAAGGGACAGGGAAATAGAAAGGAAAGATTCCTCTAATATGTTTCAACTGTGGTAAAATTGGACACTTTGCCAATAAATTTCCCCATCCTAAGAAGGAGGAAAGTGATGATGAAAGAACCTTAAAAAATCAGAAGAAAAGAAACACTAATAATAAAAATATTTTTTACAAGAAAAAGAAAATGTTCTTTACCCAAGAAGATAGTAGTTCATCAGAAGAAAATGAAGAAGACGAACCAGAGCTTCTATTGATGGGAATAAAAACTCAAGATGATAAACATTCATAAGATAAAGAAGAAGTGAAATTCGAAGAAGAAATCCTTAGTGTAATTGAAGAACTAAGAAAAAATAAAAAACAAAACATGGTACTAAGGGAAGAGCATCTAGATATTAAATAAGCTACTAAATCAAGAGAGATAGATGTTTCCAAAACATGAAAGAGTCAGAAAAGACCATCAGTGATTTGAATTCCCATCTCGTGGAAGCTAATAAAATTGAAGAAGTCATTTTAAAACAACTTAATGATAAAAAACAAGTATGTGAGAAACTAGAAGTTGAGATTAAGCTGCTAAAAAGTGAAATTGAGAAAGAAAAGAAGGGATCACAATTTGGAAAAAGTTCAAAGATCTTGGATGAAATTATTTGTAGTCAAAGGCCACCAAAAAACAATACTAGTTTGGGATACACTCAAGGCTAGACTTCTACATCACAAGGATCTGTCAAGAAACCAATCAGTTACACATATTCTCTTAAAAACTCATCAAGAAAAGAAGATAACGAGGAAAATATCATACCATTGCAAACATAAAAATAAATAAAAAAAATCAATACTCCCTACTAGAGTAAAAGATGACAAGAAAAATAAAATCATCATAAGGAATTCCCCTAAATATGTATTTATTGGGTATTGTTACTCTTGCAATAATTTTGGACATAAGGTAGTCCACTGCAAAACTTATGGACAATACAATCATAGAAATGTCCAAAGATATAAGAACAATAAGTACAATATAGAGAAGAGAAAATATAACTCATTTTCTCATTTGCAAGACTTCAATAGTGAATGTCAAAAATGCAACAACTATGGTCATAAAACCAGTGAATGTAGATTGCCAAAATATGATAAAAAGAAAAATATTTCCCATAGTAAAAAAGAATGGAAGAAAAAACAAGCAGAGTGCAATGTAGCCTTATATGCAAGAAGTCAAGGATGCCAGTGGTATATAGACAGTGGATTTTCCAAACACGTGACTAGAGATAAAAGTAAATTTCTCAATTTAAATAAGAAATGAAAAGGAAAAGTAACTTTTGGAGATAACATGCCAGCCAAGATACTGGGAAAAGGCAATGTTAGTTTAGGAAAAGGCACTGTTAGTTTAGGAAATAATAAAATCAAAGAAAAAGATGTACTTCTGGTAGAAAATATCAAACCAAATCTCATAAGTGTAAGTTAGACATGTGATCAAGATCACATACTTACTTTTGATTCTCATAAATGTGACATCAGAAAAGAGGGCATTGGAAAGCTAGTGGCAGTTGTAACAAGAACATCTAACAATGTGTACATCCTTAATATAGATGAAGAAGAAAAATGTTTTTTAATCCAAGTAGATGAAAGATGGCTATGGCATAGAAGGTTGGGACACTTAAGCTTTGAAAACTTGATCAAAGATAACGAGAAAAAGGTAGTTAGGGACCTACCAAAAGTGATTAAGCCTTCAGATTCTATTTGTAAACATTATCAAATAGAAAATCAAACAAGAGTTAGGTTAAAAAAAAAGAGAATTCCACAACAAAACCATTAGATATTATTCACACAGATCAATGTGGACCAAATAGAACCAAAATTACTTATGGTGAACAATATTTTATGTTTATTTTGATGATTACACTAGATTGACCTGGGTATTCTTTCTAAAAGAAAAATCAAAATCCTTTGAGAAAATTAAAATATACAAAGCCCTTGTAGAAAATGAAACAGATCTCAAAAGTAAATGCCTGAGATCAGACAATGGAGGAGAATTCACCTATAAAGAGTTCACTCAATTCTGTGAAAATAATGGTATCAAAAGATAGTTTTCAGCTCCTAGGACTCCTCAGCAGAATGGAGTGGTAGAAAGAAAAAATAAAATAGTTGAAGAAGATGAAAGAACCATGCTAAATGAATCCAACATTCCAAGCAAATTCTGGAGAGATGCAATCTACACAATAGTCCACATACTTAATAGAGCTCATTTGACACCCAACCATGACAAAACCCCTTAGGAACTATGGTTTGGAAGGCCAACATTTGTAAAACACTTTAGAACTTTTGGCAGTAAATGTTATGTTGGCAATATGGCAACACAAGTTGGCATTGATAGCATTGACATTGACAATGTTACATATATATATTGGCAGTGATGTATGTTGACCTGCTGACTATGATGGTTATGAGGCTCTCTGTTATTACAAGATATGTGATGTACCTAGAAGATAGGGGATTGTCTTTTTGAGAATTCTCATACTAACTATCCAATGCTGGTGTTTTCCTATCTTGGTGCTCATACTAGCTATTCTATTACTGATCTTTTATAGTAGACCTCTTCTTGCTAATGCTAGTGTTTGCCTATCTTGGTGCTCATACCGACTATCCTATTATTGACCTTACAACAGAGGTGTTTTCCAGAAGACCTCTTCTTGATAATGCTAGAAGAGTATTTATCCATGTATAAACAATCTTCAAGCCTCCAAACTTCTATCGATTGAGATGCATATGAAAAGAAAAATGGGCTGCCAAGATATGGACACAAAACTCAAGATGAAGTGCATTATGTAAAAAATACCAAATATGTAGGTGCATTGTTACATGCTAATCCTAGTTTGAAAAGCGGTGACTGGAGTAGACTAAAGGACGAGATGCAAGTCAAGGACATGGATTGTAAACATGTTTCTGCACATTCTCTAACTTCACATGGAAAGAGAGGTAGATCGAGGCTTATAAGTAAACTACAAAATGTGTCATTGCTCGAGAAGAAAGAAGAGAAGATGGAACTTGCAAAGCTCTTAGATCGAGTGCCAATCCTATTTAAGGAGAGTTTGGAAGAGCCCAACACCAAGATAAACATTTTTCTTTAGGATTTAAGCTACCATGGATGGACCTGCAATGCTCGAACCTGTGAGTTACATTTGTGGAGACTGTGGAGCTGAGAATTCACTAAATTATAGTGATGTAATTCAATGCAGATAATGTGGTTATCGCATCCTATACACGAAACGTACTAGAAGGATTGTTCAATATGAAGCTCATTGAGATCATTTTGCAATTGTCACACTAATTATTAAGGAGTGCGGGCCACCTCATGAGAGCACTATAACTATGGAATCAATACAAAAACCTGAACACAATCAAAGGAAGTGCTTTAAGAGCCGATGGGACCATGTTGTTGAAGTGAACGTGGTGGAGAGACATCTAAAACTAGCCTACATGAAAGATATATTATTGAAATACCTAGAAGAAGAGATTCAAAAACCAACAGTTAGAATAGTTGTAGTGATAGAATACCCACTAGAAGATACTCTAGAATCACTCATAAAAGTTTTAAAGATGAGATACCGAGACAAACACAATCTAAAACCAGCCACAAGATTAGAAAAATTGTCGTTGCAGATGATAAAGTTGTAAAATAGTACACTCTGAGTGAACATGATGGAGAGGCATCTAATATCACCTTGCATGAAGGTTGTAATGTTGAAATACATAGAAGCATAGATTGTGAAACCAACAGTTAGGATAGTTGTGGAAATGGCATACCCGCCAACAGAGAGAGATGCAATATGTCGGCACACCAATCGTGGTTAATACATTTGGACCAAAGATGGCAGTGAAGATACCAATGGAAGCTTCAATGATAGGCAAGAGCTCTAGAATGTAACATAGGAATATGAATGAAAGTGGTGCTGCGAAGACTCATCAACCGTCCAATCAAGTGATCGACGATGTTGATTAACTCATTCATTTGGGAATTGTCCCACATTGGTGAAGGGGGAAAGTTTAATTTGGTGTATATTGGCAGCCCTCTCAATTCTTATATGACACGTAGTGAAGAGGTATGGAAAGGGATATAGGTGCTTGGACTTCACAAATAATATCACCATCCTGGGGCCTAGGATGACATGTCGGGCCCCCTACCTTTTGGAAGAAGCGATAACAAATGTTGATCTACCGAGGAGATGATCTCATCCATTGGATAAATATTTTTTTATAAATATCGGTGTGACAGTCATATGAGTGATCATGTGCATAGGAGAATTTGTTATTTCATTTGGTGGTGAGACTGCCAATTTTATCAGAGTTTTTGGTGTAACGACAAGTTTGGAGGGTCACCAAAATTCGCTACCAAGCTAATAAACTTTCAAATGTTGAGACCTCTATTTCTGTTGGGGTTTTTGGCATACAACCAATTGTGGATGTTCGCCAAAAGTAGTTAAAAACCCTGCACAATTCCAAATATCTCACACTATCACGATTTTGGTAAAATGACAAATTCATGGCAAATGTGGATCACACGAAGAAGATAGCAGAAGCTATTGAAACTCCACCATAATTTCTCAAAGATTTACATGATGTCATCACAAAAATTAGTAAAGAACTGCATGATGGGATGAAAATATGTCATATTTTCATCCATTAAAAGCCTCCATTCATAAGTTGTATTCCCACACTCTTGATACATTTTATAGCCACTATCTCGTCACTTACCACTAATTACATCCATTCTACCTTGTGGTTAATTATTGTTGTTTTCTTGTATTTTTTAGTGATTAAACATGTTTTTAACATAATTTTATCGATGATGGTTTAATCCTATGTTTCCATGTCCAAATAATATGTTCCCGCACTGAAAGTCATTTGTTACCCACATCGGAGGTCATCCGGTACTCCAAGTCATCTGGTACCAGAAGGTTCTACAATCAACCGGTACCTGCACAGTCATATGATACCCACACTCCATGCATCTGGTACCCACACTCCATGTCATCCAATACTTATCTTGTCCGGTACCAATTCTGCACTCATCTGGTACCAATGTTGTGCTCGTCTGGTACCAGCATCTGGTACCAGATATAGTTCGAAATTTTGGAGAGCTTCTAGAGGAAAATCGGGGACATGGGTTTTGTCCAGAGAGGCGTTTACATGTAGAAACATGGTGAATAATTCACCTAGATCAAATTTTTGGACCTCAATATTAGGGGGAATGATTCTGTGAAAATTAGCAAAAATCTCAAACTACCAACTTGTGCCTCGATTTTCGTGCAAATGGAATGAGACATAGAAATTCTACGAAATGGGTTTTGTCTAGAATATGGAAAATTGAGTAACGCGTGGGCATGTTTTCAAAATTCGAATTAGTTTGGGAGATATGGGTGGATCCCTAACATGAATCTACCCAAATTACATTAAAACCCAAATTTTTGGGATTTATGCCTAAAAATGTAAAATTTGAAATCTAAGAATTGGGATTCTATCCCATCCACTCCTCAATGATTCTTCATGTATAAATAAGCCTCATAGGGTTGTGACAAAGAGCCATTAGTTTCATGAGGTTTTTGTAAGTAAGAGGTTTGTTCTTGTGAGAAAGCTTTAAGGCGTTAATTGCCATGTAAAAACAAAGTCTTTGGTCAAAATGGAGGATTGAATGTTGTTGGTTTATTGTACATCTTCTTCACTTGAGATGATTGTATTTTAAGAAGGGTTATTTAGCATGGGAAGGGCCCCTCATTCTGAGTAATACCCTACTACCCTCTTTTACTCTCATAGATTAGATTGCTTGTGTTTATTTTTGTATAAATTTCATTTCTAGTTTAGTTGTTATCTTGTTGATTTGCATTCAATTTTTGTAGAGATGCAAGTTTAGTTTCAATTTAGTATATTCATATTAGCACATACTTAGGAATGATTCTTGAGTTGGTGTAATAGTGTTTTGTTTCTATAATTTCATTTAACATTGCTTGCTCATTCCACCTTTGGATATTGAAGTGTCTAATTACCATTCCATTCATTGATATTCATTTGTAAAATTATGCTTGGAAATCCAATAAAATAGTATACAAGAAATTGTTCTAATACCATTGCCCCATCTTCTTACATTCTAATTTATTTTATTGTTTATGAGAAATTGTCAAATCCACAATTCGAGTGAACATAAAGGAGTGCATTTCTCATTGTCCAATCTTGTCATTAATCAAATATCCATTCTTCTATCATGCATTTTCGGTAGAGCACTCTTATTTTTGTTGACACTTGTAACCATTTGAAGAATTATTCTTGAGATCCAATTTTAGATTAATTTCGCTTATTGGTCATTATTAGTTTTCTTTCATTGTGATTTGGCTTTCCCATAGTTTATTTCATGTCAATTGAATTCATTTTTGTTTGGTTGTTTCTTTTATTTCATTTAAGTGTGGATCCTCTATAGGAAATAATCATTGAAGGACAAAAAACTTAAGTAATCTACTCACGATTAATCACAAGAACATCACCCTGAGTGCATGAAATACTGTGATCTAAGCATTTATAGCACTAAGTTATTCCTACGTCTTAGTGATGAATCCTTAGTGTTAATTTCCTCCAGTGTTGGTTTGAAGATTGTTTTGTAGACTTTAGATTAGGTTAGCCTAGGCTCTAATCCTACATTCCCTGTGCCTGCCCCTCAACGCTTACGATCCCTAGTTGATAATTAAATGTGCGAATTAATAGTGAATATATTTAGCCCAACATTTTGGTGTCATTTTTGGGGATGTGCAAAGGGATTAGAGAATAGGTAGGTTTCTTTTATTTCTCCAAAGCCTTGAGTGTTCCTTTCATGCAAGTGTGTTTCCTTTCATGCAAGTGTGTTGTTTTCATGCAAGTGTGGTGTGATTTTAAGGATGATCTAAGGGTAGAGAGAAGATGCTAAGACATGAGGGAAGAGCCCACACATCCACTTTAGTGGGGTTGCTCCAAAGTTAGGCTTTCCTCTTCCTTTTAGTAGTTAGAATTTGTGTTCTATTAGAATTAGCTATTTTTTTATATATGAGAAGAGAAGCTAACTTGTGTGAACAAATAACTTGATGACAACAGGGTCCTAGTAGCACAGTGATGCTTCAAGTATATAATTGGTTTTCTTACATTCACTTTTAGTTTGATTCTTTTTTCTTTAGAATTTTTAAAATTTTTGGGGAACTGTAAGAACCCCCCGTACACTAATCCATGTGTGAATCAGGACCCATCAAACAGCAACAAGAACTCAAAGATGCTCAAGAGTTTGGAAGAAATTTCTCAAATCCTAGTAGCAACTGGGATCTCTACCTCTCAGGAAGAGAAAATATTGACAGTAGTCAAGAACCTATCTGCCTCTTCGAAAGTGATAGAAGTGTTGATATTATGGTAGATATGGGAGGTATTTACCTCCACGTGTAAACCTAACGAGAATAGAATATTTTGGAAATCAAGAAGAAACCCTAATGAGTTGGCTAATAACCCTAGAAGATAAGCTAACTCAAGAGGATAACTTGTAATAGGTTATTAGCCTCCAAGAGAAGAAGTCAGCTAGAAGAAATATTATATACTAAAGAATTAGTACCCGGAATGAGAAGTTGGCCTTGACAGTCTACCAGATTTAGTATAAATAATGGAGGCTAGTATTCATTTTGGCCATTATTCTTAGAAATGCAGAGCACACTTTCACACACTGCAGTTGGGCAGTTTTGTGTGAAAGTTTGGAGGAGAGTTGTCGCTGCAGCTGCTGCAGCTAGAAGATTTCATTTTGGCTTGGATTATCTCTTGGTTATGGTTTGGACTATTTGATCAGCTCTTGTCTGGTGTGCTATCCTTGGAGAAAGGTGAGCTACCCTTTGTTTGGCTATCTAGCCTAGGGTTTTCTTCTGAAATGATTCTCTGTCAAGGTTAAGGTGCTCAAAGGGTGGCTTCGGCCTATGGTTGGGTGACAATAGTGATATTTTCTATGGTAAAATGAGCACATTCTAACAGGATATGGGCCCACACCTCCTTCATTCAGTATAACCACTGGAAGGGAAAATAGCCATAAGGATACTAAGCTCATTGAAGAACTGTCGCTAGGGTTTCTAACAGGAGTAGTTACTAAAGCACTGCTACTAGGGTTACTAGTAGGTGCAGTTGCAGAAACCCTAACCCTCTCGTTGAGGCACTTTAGGTAAAATAATTGACCTAATTTATGGATAGAACAATGCGCCCTAGCCAAGCGCACTTCTTGATACTCTCATCAAGCTAAGACGTCAAGTTTGAGTTTTTGGTCAAATCTAGTGTTGACCAAGTCAAGGAAACCATGACTTACTCTATGAAGTTAGAAAACAAGTTAGATGGAGCTTCTAACTTCAGAGCGGAAGACAAGGATTGACCTCATCCTTGACAAGAATAAAGTGTTGGATATCGTGAAACCAGATTTTTAAGAAGGAAAATAGAAGGAACCACAGAACGTTGCAGTTATGGATAAGTTCAAAGACGGTGACATCAATGCCATGGGTATCATATTGGATTCTATAAAAGACCACTTGATACTCTACATATTCCATCTTGACTGATCGAAGAATATTTATGATGCCCTAACAAACCTCTTCTTAGTCATAAACATTGGCCAAGTAATGAGTCTGAAGAATAAGCTCCGTGACATGAAGATCATGGATGATTTTAGGGGCTAAATTTCGCTCATGGGCTAATTTTCCATGGTTTTTCCCAAAAAATGATTCGCCCAAATTCTATAGGATAAAATTATTTTAACTTAAAAATCATCAAAATTTTATACAAACTATATAAAATCCTTAGAAATTTCAATATTTTTACAAAAATGTCGCCAAACATTTATAGTTGGCATATGAAGAATTAGTAAGAGTCGCCAAGGTCTCTACATTTTAAAATAAATTTTCATCCTTAAAATCATCCCTAATTAAGATGAATGATGATGACAACATAACATCATACTTTGTGAGGATCTCTCAATTAAGATATCAACTACAAGATATTGAAGAGATCATCTCAGAGAAGGAACTGGTAAATATAGTAGTCAATGGTCTTCCCAAGATATGGGATGCATTTGCAGCAAGCATGAACACAAGGAAGGAGTATCCTACATTTGAAGAAATTTGGACTTGTTGTGCACAAGAAGAATCAAGGATTAGTGCAAAAGAGAAACCTCAAAAGAAATGCGATGATCAATCCTTCACAACAAGATTCAAGAATTTCAGGAACAAAAGGAAGTTTGGCTCAAGGAAGAATCCAAATCAAGAGAAAGATATGTTAGAAATACAATGCTTTAATTGTCAAAAATACTGTCACTACAAGAATCATTGTCCTGAGATAAAGAAAATGAATAAGACACACAAAGCATCAAGTTGTCGAAGAAAAGGAACCTACAAAGAAGACTAAGCAGGATGAAAAATACTTCTCCTTCTAAGACAAGTGTTACACATCAAAATTATACACTTCAATAGTGTCGCAAGTGTCGTCATTACAAGTGTCGCAAGTGTCGCATTTTGGTCGCATGTGTCCCAAGTGTCACAAACATCATACTTGCATCTCACCTATGTCGTGTCTCTAACGATATCATAGGGACACTTAAGACACCCTCAAAGACTGGTTTAAGAAGGAGAAATCATTTGATGAAGAGTACAAAGCATTTTCCATGGAAAAAACTACTTAAAAATGAATTTTGGAGGGAAGAGCTCCCCTACCCACTGTCAGGGAGTGTCATTACTCCCTACCCTCCTTTGGGGAAGCGTTGTAGCACCCTATACACCCTTATGGGGGAGATCTAGGATTTTTTGAAGGAATTTTGGGTAGTGCTCCCCTACCCACTGTTAGGGAGTGTCAGCGCTCCCTAGCCTTCTTTGGGGGAGTGTTGCAACACTTTGTGCACCCTTTTGGGGGAGTGATGGCGTGTTTGAGAAAATTTTGGGTTGTTGAGGATAATTAGGGAAACATCCCCATTATCTTGGAAATCAGTTGGATTTGAATCTAAGGTCAAGGATACATCTTAGGGAGGATCTACAACTGATGGAGAAAGATCCTCAACATATCCCAAGAATATCTAAGGTGGTTGGGCCTCTCTAAGATTATATAAGGAGGCCTTCTCATGGTGAAATACATGGCATATTAGAGGCATCAAACTTATAATATCATAAGGGATATATCATTCAAGCATAATCGGTTTGTGTGTGGATTACTTGAGCAAAGGGTCTCGACAAAGAGATCTTGGTGAAGTTGTTGCATATACATATATGGTTGTAAGCACTTTTCTTTGTTCTCATTAATACACATATGTGCTTGGACTGTTTCTTTTAAGGTTGTGTTCATTCTACATGAACTTGTCTCTATTAGATAGATCTAGCTTCAAGCTAATCTTAGTAGAATAGGAAGCTTGTTTTGTCTTTGTTTGATTTACAGGACTTATCGAGGAGCTTGGGGATCAAAGGTCAACTCGGACTTTGCGAGGACGAACATCGTTAAAAAGGTACACATTTATTCCTCTTATCTGTCAATTAGTTTATCTAGGTTTAAAAGGATGTCAGTGACCAACGTTAGAACCCTTTCTATCTTGGTCTTAGGATTCTAGAGCCCAAGAGAGAATCCACTTGTCTGCAGGAGGATTTCTCTGTAACAAAAATTGGTGACTCCATTGGGGAATGAAATCATATTTGTATTTACTTGGTTTTTCCCTTCCCTTTTACCACCTTTCATATCATTTTTACTGGTTTTTCATCATCCATTTTCCTTCTCCTAACTTCACTAGCAGTTTCACCAATTTTTGTGCATTCTGGGTGAGTTTTTCTTCTTTTTTTGACTATTTTTTGAATTTATGGGTGGCTCAACGCCCCCCTGTAGTACATACCATAGTGAAAAATCTCCCCTATAGTGTCTTAAGGAGCATTTCAACACTCTGTTCACCCTTCTGGGGGAGCGCTAGTCTCTTTTTTGAGAGTTTTGGCCTTCTTCTGCTAAGTCTTTTGCAGCCTTTTTTGCAGAGATCTTTACCCAGAGTTCGTGGTTGGTCTGTGAAGTTGTTTGGATTCATTTTTGATGTTTTTTTATGATTATCACTCCCTCTTTTCTTGATTGGATCTTGAAACCTTTTTTCGGAAATGTGAAATTGCCTTTTCTAGCTGTTTTTTTGACAGGACAGTTTTGAGTGATTTCTCTTTCTCCCTATCATTTCTTGGATTCTTATCTGCATTTTATTGTATTCCTTGAATGTTTGATTGGTTGTAGAATCCTTGATGGTGTTATTTCTTGTTAGAACAAGTTTCTACTTGTTTTCTTTCATACCTCACTTCCTTTAGTGCATGCTTTGTTTGTAGCAATTTTGCTTCGTGTCTTTTGCATCTGCATAGGACTCTTTCTCTTGATTGAAACTAGTGGAGCATTGCAGGTTTTGTATTTACTTTTTGTATACATCATAATCAAACAAAGAATATAAATGCATTTTTTCTTTTGGGTAGTGAAACTAGCTTGCATTTGAAGTAGCGGAATTGCATGGTTTTTGGATTTTTTGGGACATTGTGCATCTGTAATGATGAATGTTTTCTCCTTATCTTAGCATAGCTTTCATAGAAATGAAAATATTGCATCTTCATTTCATTTAATAACTTTTGATTCGGTAAAAACACCATATTGTTCATGCCACTTTCCTTTTGAGTAACAAAAACCTTAAAATTAAGCGTTAAACTAAAATTGATTAGACATTTTTATATTTTCTAGTAGCAAACCTACATCAGATTAATTGTAGGGATTTGGAATAGGTGTGAAAGATAAATTTCCAAAGATGTAAACAAACATAGAATCTTTTGTTAGGGAGCATTGAAATCCAATTGCTACATTTTGTCCTGGGAAGCCCTTCTCACACAAAGGTCAAACTTGAGGTCGCATTAAGACTGGCAGAGTTACACACCCTGATTTGTTGGTATTGGTGTAGAGATTGTGTGTATTATGGGGGTCTCTTGAAGGTATACCCACAATGATGAGTGGAATCCTTTCAAGTTGATTTTGGGCCAAATACCCTGCCCTTGCGCGTGGATCAGACTGTCGATTGTTTCCCCAGGCATCACTGTTGTAGTTGGTAACCTTAGTGGCCTATCTCTTTAGTGTCTTTACACAAGGTGATTGTGGAGGGGTAAGTCTTCACGGTACTTGGAATCGACGTTGGCCAAACTCACTCCGGATCCTTGGAGGGTATACCCATGATTATGTGTGGGAGTTTGCACCAAGGTGTAAGTCCGTTAAGAAGGTCGTCAACATAACTTTTCCACCCGCTTTATATCATCCCCTTCTTACTTTGTTCCCACGATGTTGGATTTCATCCCCAATTACTGTGCTCATTATGAGAAGGTTTTGTTTGCTTGTTTTCTTACTAGTTTTTTAGTGTGTGTTGTTTGTTCTCCCTAGAATAATCTAGGTTGGATCTTTATTTTTTATGGTTTCAGTTCCCATAATGACTAATGAAGGAACCCCTTTTCCAGGGGAAACCTTTGGTTTTCCTTCTTACGGAAATGTTGGTCCTCCTTACATCGCTACTTTGATCCTTCCAGGTATCACAATTGGGTTACTGGTATGGTTTTTTTCCACTCCGATGATCTCAAATGCAGGTGATTCATATGTAAGCACACCACCCACACATCAACCTCATGTTGACCTTTCTCCTTCTTCATTCGTTAGGTCTCCTTCCATTTCTCCTTCTTCGCCTAGTGAAATATCTAAAGTGAGTAGCCAGTGAAATAAGAAGAAGAAGAACCAGAAAGGGACCAAGCCTCATACTACATCAAATGCTGGATCCAAGCAACCAACTACTGTTAATAGTGTTGGGAATGTTGATGAGGTCGACAAGATTAAAATGAAGAATCTGAAACCCAAATTCCCTTGCAGTCTTTGTAAGGGTGACCACTTTCTGAGGGATTTCCCTGGTCTCCCCAAGGTCTTAGAAATAGTCTAGGTCATCAGCCCCTGATGTACATGTTGGTGATGCCCCGTCAACTAGTGACATTATGATTGGTAAGAAGAAGACAATTTTCAAGTTTCCTTGTATGTTATGGAGAGGTGATCATTACTCTCCCCTTTGTCCTTGTATGGATGAGGCTTCTTATCTTTTGGAAAAGCTTCAACTCCCAACTGGTTATCATAATATTTCCCCCAAGCCATCGTTCGTTGATGGAATGGTCAATCCAATTCCATCCCCGGCCAGTCCGGTTGATCAAGTGATCAATATATTTTTATTCTCGGTTGAACCACTAACCAAAGTATCTAATCCAGTTTCGTCATCGATCAGCCCCACTTTTCATCTAAAAAGTGAAACCCAAGTCACTGATCCAGTCCCATCGTTGGTTAGTCCCATCCTTCATTTGAAGAGTCCTAACGTGTTCAATCCCACTCCTCCTCTAACGAGTGCCAAAGTGGTTTCTTTGTGTTGATACTGAGAGGGGGGTGAATCAGTATAAAGTACAATTTGAAACCTTTTTCAACTTATACTTAAACCATTCAACTATATAAAATGAGCAATCAACAATAGTATAAGAGTTACACCAATACACCATAATATACCATGCACAATATACGAGAAATAATCAATAGTTTATTGTTCAAGGGAAGTAATGACTTCCAAAGGTAGCTACAACTTCCAAATGTAGAGGGAGGGATAAACCTCCAAGAGGAATATACAATCCTCCAATATCAAGAG
>SNQJ01S0030320.1:14467-40275 GCA_010110895.2 Picea sitchensis | reverse complement strand
TCTCAGTAATCCAACAACTATGACTACAAGACAAGACAATACACATGAAAGGATGAAGTACATCAACAAACCTTTGTAACAATTCATGTGAAAGTTACTACAAAAGTAATAGTTGCAAGATAAGCAGAAATCAGCAATCAAGAGGAAATCAGAGTAGGACTTATGACACATTAAAAGAAGGCAATAAGAATGTATATGGAAGCATGGATTATGTTATATGGAGGGATTTGTTTATATACTTCCAAAATAAAAACATACACTCATACATAAAGCAAGGATTAGGAGGGAGCTAATCCTATGATCCATTGAAGATGATGAAGTATATATCCATGGTAGCAGCCATGAAAATCAGTACGTGTTCAGTTTGAGTTTAGAAGAAGCCTTCTTCAAAGAAGCCTAAAAGTATCCCTGATTGTCCATCCACATATGTGATTTTATGATGAAAGAAAGAAGTGAAATATTTAGGGCATGGAATCTATAAGAAACTCTATGGATCCAAGAAGCTAAAAATAAACATGAGGAAGAACATAAAGATTCCAAGAAAGAAAGAAAAGACAGAACAACCAGTCATTGTATCGAGAATCACAAGACTATCAACCTGATATGAACTCACCAAAAATAAATCAAGCAAAGGAAATGAAAATTGTGATGAAGAACAGTGTATGGAAGACATATGAATGCAAGCATTGTGAGATCTATAACTAGAAGTTCTCCTAGATGGAGGGAGAAGACTATGATGATTTTTTTCTCCAAGTAAACTAGACATACCTCTACATGAGCTATTATATAATTCACAATACCCATGGGTTAGAGTTTACATGTAGAGTAACCTCAAGGCTTTGAGGTATACCAAAAAGAGACCCTTGTATGTTGATGGAAGAAGAAAACTTGGTGAAGAACCTCCAATGCACAGCATAAGCATGGTGAAGACTTTCTATATCAGAGACATTGTATCAGAATGGTTACTCAGAAGCTCAGAATGATGGATTTCTAATCCATGAAAAACTCTCATGATGGCAGAAGAAGTACCACTTGGATATGTTCCAGTATGACCCTTGCCACGATGTTATGAGCTAGCAGGAAACCAAGAGGAATCCAAAAATGATATACTTTATTGATCAGAGCTATATGAAGACTTCAGAGAATACTAGTGTTCCAAAAATACCGAATTACATTTAAGATCAAGCATGACATTCTCCAGAAAAGAGAAAGTGGTTCTCAAATATATATCTCCACAAATGAGCAGATAAGTAGACATTTTGGTGAAACCTCTATCCAAGATGAAAGAGTTTGTGTACTCAAGATGGAGCTCATGGAGACAACTTCCTTATTACAAAAGGAAGAGATGAATCCCAGGTTGGGAGGGAGCACTAATCTGTTATTGATTTATGGACAATCATTTTTCAGTTCGAAAAATGGACAAGATGAGCAGTTTCTTTCCAATTCGGAAAGTGGTTTGAGATTTCTGACGGACAAGAATTTTCCAGTTTGGAAAATGGTCCAGATCGAATGGTCATTTTTGTAATGAAAATGGTTCGATGGATTGTTGATGTACCATAGACAGTGATTTCCCATTGTGGTTAACATGGGGAATTGTCTAGGACAGTCTCTCTTATTGATGGTTAATCAAGAAGACTGGTTGGCCTCGCCAGACAGTCATTCTTTCGAGGATCATAGTTGTGAGAAGATCCAAAGAATGGTTTGTTTTGGAGGTTGGTGAAGGACAATCATTTCCTTTGCAAATAGTCCAGATAGTCATTCCTTGGGGAAGATTCATTCTCTCTAGGTTTCACTTTTTTTAGTGTTCGAGGAATGTCCCAGGGTGGGGAATGGTCCAGGTTCAACAATCAGGGACATACATTCCTTAGGGAAAACTCATTCTCTCAAGGTTTCACTTTGTTTAGTGCCAGAGGAATGGCCTAGGGTGGGGAATGGTCCAGGATAAAAAAATTAGGACAGTTATTCTTCCTTGCATGAGAAGAATAGTCCAGATAGCTCATCATTGATGTTTGAATTTCTGAGGGAAGATGCTCTTCCAAATCTCACAAATGTGAGTGGAAGAATGGCCTAGATGATTCAGTTTATATCATAACAATGTTTTCTGTGCAAATTATATCAGATGATTTTTATGGAGAGTGTTTGTCTCTAGACAATAGATGCGTGTTGTTGTGGTGGATTTGTTCCACTGATTATGATTATATGTCATTGATCAAGTATATGTGTGCTACTTGGTGTGGTAGTGTACCACTAGATAGTAGTTGTGTACTACTATGGATAGACACAATTGTGTTCTATTGAATGACTTTGTTCTGATTGCCTTGAAGACTATCAGAAGTGTGGGAAAATGTTTAATCAACTAGATGGATGATCAATGGACAAATATTTCCCAAATGGAAAATGGTCTAGGACATTTATTCTTCCAGGACATATGTCCAGATTAGAAGAATGGTTCTTGTGTCACTCTGTGGAGTGTGACTTTTACAGCATCATGTCTGATTACTCAGATGGATTATGGTTTCTAGAGATGATGCAGCTGATGGCACTAATAGTGATGATGGTGCTCATGATCTAGTCATGAGATAGTCTATACACCATGTTGATGCTACTAGGTGAATGGTATGTTTGTTCTCAATACCATACCTTCAATACCTCCATAGCTAGGAGGGAGTGTTGATATTATGGTATTTGCGGGAGGTATTTACCTCCACGCGTAAACCTGACGAGACTAGAATATTCCGGAAAGAAAGAAGAAACCCTAATGAGTTGTCTAATAAACCTAGAAGACAAGTCATCTCAAGAGGATAACTTGTATTAGGTTATTAGCCTCCAAGAGAAGAAGTCATCTAGAAGAAATATTATATACTAAAGAATTAGTACCCAGAATGATAAGTCAGACCTAGCAGTTTTCCCTAACCATAGAGCACACTTGTGCGCACTGCAATTGGGCAGTTTTGTGCTCAATTCTAGAGGAGAGGTATTGTTGCAGCTGCTGCAGCTAGCAGATTTCATTTTGGCTTGGACTATCTCTTGGTTATGGTTTGGACTATTTGATCAGCTCTTGTTTGGTACGCTATCCTTGGAGAAAGGTGCGCTACCCTTTGTTTGGATATATAGAGTAGGGTTTTCTTCCGGAATGATTCTCTGTCAAGGTTAAGGTGCTCAGAGGGTGGCTTCAAACTATGGTTGGGTGACAATAGTGATATTGTCTATGGTAAAACAAGCACATTCTAACAAGAATAAGAAGAGTTCCATGGGATAAATCCACAAGAAGATCTAAAAGTATTTTGTAATCACCCTTTCCAACCTATAGGAGAGACTAAAGATTCATGGACCACATTCGATGGAGAGCCACCATTAGAACCTGAGATTGAGGAGTTTTTAATATGCCTTTCTGAAGATCCTTCATGCATTGACAAGACCAGTTATTCGAAAGAACATGATCTTCCTGGAATGACATATGGAGACATCCAAAGTGGTCTAAATGAGGAAGTGAACCAAGAACATCATGACTATATCGAACATTGGTTCCAGATGACAACTAGATTGAACCACCACTCTCTTCTTCAACAACTCTTCACATCATCACCAAAGAAACTGGTTCTTCATACTCTGGTATTCATTAAGGCTTATCTTTCAAACCCGAGTATGAATGTATTTCTACACCTGTTACGCACATGGTTACATTGGAAATATTCTTACATGTAAAATTTAATTTCTTGTTCTTAGATAAGATAGAGTAAAAGTTGCATGTTAGTTAACCTAGTTCTAAATAAATGCAAAATATTTTGTGTTTATTTTCAAATAAATGAAATGATATGAAGACAATATTGGTGATATAACATCAAAAACCAAAAGAACTTAAGATATTTCTTCTTCTTATTACATACATATTTCATATTATTAATAATAGCAGTTGCTCATAAGCCTAATCTTTAAAATATTATGGGGATTTACAAAATCTTTAAGGTCTTTGTAATGATGTCCATAGGTAAATTGTGCATCCTTATTTCCTATCAGAACTTGTTATTCAATAATTCTTATCAAATAGTAGCAGGAGAGTGAATGAAATTTCTACTTATGAGGGAACACAATCTTATATGGAAAAGATGAACTTGGGGACTAGAGACCTTTATTTCATTCTGTCATGGACTCCTCCACCACACATTAAGAAATTTTGGCCATGATGTTTCTTTCGACTAATCTCAATACATAAGTCTATTTTTCATACGAACAATCTTTTATGGGAAATATATAAAATATCTTCCAACTCAATACCATCCCATCTTGTAAAATTATTTTCAAAGATGCTTCCTCATTCACCCATGCGAAAGAAATTTATAATTTTATCTTAAGGGTAAATATTGGGATAAGAGACTTTGATGGAAAATGGGTGTAAGAGGCTAACCCATCAAGATACTAAACAAGACTGTTGGCAGCGGGTACCAGCCTATGGTATAACTAGGCAAACCCATCAAGGTATTGAACAGGCTTGTGGGAAATGGGGCATTTTTCCTGGGAAGAATATTTCTTAGATGTCAAAATTATCTCATCGGAGTACTGAATAGGATTGCAAGCAATGGGTTCTGATTTTGATGTCTTTCATTATGCCTAATCTATATTTGTCTGTATGAACAATATACTTGTGTAAATCCTTAAGAAGAAACATGCATGGTTGAAAAAAAGACTAATGAACCTCATCTAATTTCCATTTGATAATTTCTGTAAGATGGTCTTAATACCCTGTTATTCATACCTAGGATGCCATTTTCCTAGAGGTGGTACCCATAAGTGTAGGAGTCTAATAAACTCAAATGTGAACTTTATCAATATCACTTCAATGACATAAATTCTTTGAAAAATCAAACAGGGATGACTGGTTTCCTATCGGTTTCTCATTTATTAAAGACCACTTATCTCCTCATGTTCTCTTGTTTAAGGATAAGAGGAAAAATCCAACATCATAATTTACATGGTTTCTTGAGCATACAATGGTTAATGATTGATGAAATTGTATGTAATAAGTAATTTATGAATTTCCTTTATGTTTGTAATGTTTTAAAATTAATTTCATTTCCAAATTTACAAGCATGGATACAGTTTAAGTTTTGGTTGTTTCTTTGGCATAACATCAATATTTATTTCTTCTCTCATAATAACAGTGTTGGTTTAGTTCTTTTAGATTTTTCTATTTCGGTACTGCTGGTACAGAAACCAGTAGGTTCTTGTACCAACAGTACAAAAATTTAAATATTTTTAGAGGGTACTTTTTGCACGATATTTTCAATAGCTCTTAGCTCTAGCATACTTCATTTCCCTCCTTCAGTCAACCTGCACCAGTTCCACATCGTCCAATTTCATCTTGCAGATTTTTGTGTGCTAATGAGATTTTGCATGTGAACATGCAAACCGACGGGCGTGGGGGAGAGAGATACATAAGGAATATTAGCATATCATCATTCATTAGCTCTCTCCTAGATATCTAGCAACTCTCAGTCTTTCTCGGTTTAATCTTCAGTTTCAGCTAGCATGTACTCCCATTCATCAATCAACATTGCACATTAAAGTGAATGTAAACTTGAGATAAAAAAAAATTAAGACTCTTTGATTCATTAAAATTTTTAAGGGAACTTTATGATTAACCAATCCATACATTTTATCTCTCGTAAACCATTATCATTCAATCTCCATCTACAATTCATAATAAAAATGCATAATAATTTGATAAGGCCATTAGAATGAAAAGCAAGATATTGTGGTACATAAATCGAACACAACATCTATAGTGTCTTCTCTTTATACATATCATAAAGCATTCACATAAAAATGATGAAGTCATTTTTTCCTAAAAACCTCAAATAAACATTGGTTTTAAAGAAAAGCAACATAGTATACAAACACCTAAGTCCATATTCATATTTCCATACCATCCACCATCCCTTCATAGCCCATATATCGTTTGTCCTCAAATTATATTTCTCTATTGGAAAAGAAATCAAGTTAAAATCATGTGATAATATCAAATGAAAAAGGGCATTGCTCCATAAGAACCAACACTTGCACAAAGAAATTAAGTCACAGAAATCAATGATTAAATAGAGTATATACAATTTTTGTTTGAATGAGGACATGTAAACCATCAAGCGTGGGGGAGTGTTGGGATCCAAATATGTCATATTTTCTACCATCAAAATCCTCCATTCATAAGTTGTATTCCCGCACTCTTGATACATTCTATAACCATTATCCTGTCACTTACCACTAATTACATCCATTCTACCTTGTGGTTAATTATTGTTGTTTTCCTGTCTTTTAAAGTGATTAAATATGTTTATAACATGATTTTATCGATGATGGTTTAATCCTATGTTTCTGTGTCCAAAGAATATGTTCCCACATTGGAAGTCATCCAGTACCCACACCGGAGGTCATCTAATATTCCAAGTCATCCGGTACTAGAAGGTTCTACAGTGATCTGATACCCAGACTCCATGTCATCCGATACCCACACTCCATTTCATCCACTAATCCGCTCATCCAGTACCAATTTTGTGCTCGTTTGGTACCAATGTTGTGCTCGTCTGGTACCAACATCAACAATCGTCCGATACCAGATATGGCTTGAAATTTTGTAAAGCTTCTAGAGGAAAATCGGGGACATGGGTTATGTCTAGAGAGACGCTTACATGCAAACACATGGGGAAGAATTCACCCATATCACATGTGTGAAACTCTAGCTCAGGGGGAATGATTCTGCGAAAAATAGCAAAAAATATCAAACTTCCAACTTGTGCCTCGATTTTCGTGCAGATGGCATTAGATCTATAAATTCTATAAAATGGGTTTTGTATAAAATATAGAAAATTGAGTAAGAGGCGGAAAATTTTACAAAATGAGAATTAGTATGGAAGATATGGGTGGATCCCTAACTCGAATCTGCCCAAATTACATTAAAACCAATATTTTGGGGATTTATGCCTAAAAATGTAAAATTTGAAATTTGAGCATTGGGATTCGGTCCCATGCACTCCTCAATGATTCTTTATGTATAAATAATCCTCATAGGATTGTGATAAAGAGACATTAGTTTCATGAGGTTTTTGTAAGTAAGAGGTTTGTTCTTGTGAGAAACCTTTAAGGAGTTAATTGCCATGTAAAAACATAGTCTTTGATCAAAATGGAGGATTGATTGTTGTTGTTTTACTGTGAATGTTCTTCACTTGAGTTGATTTTATTTTAAGAAGGGTTATTCAGCATGGGAAGACCCCCTCATTTTGAGTAATACCCTGCTACCCCCTTTTACTCTCATAGATTAGATTGCTTGTGTTTATTTTTTTATAAATTTCATTTCTAGTTTAGTTGTTATCTTGTTGATTTGCATTCAATTTTTGTAGAGCTGCAAGTTCAGTTTCAATTTAGTATATTCATATTAGCACATACTTAGGAATCATTCTTCAGTTGGTGTAATAGTGTTTTGTTTCTATAATTTCATTTAACATTGCTTTCTCATTCCACCATTGGATATTGAAGTGTCTCATTATCATTCCATTCCTTAACATTCATTTGTAAAATTATGCTTGGAAATCCAATAAAACAATATACATTAAATTGTTCTAATACCATTCCACCATCTTCTTACATTCTGATTTATTTTATTGTTTTATGAGAAATTGTCAAATCAGCAATTTGAGTGAACATAAAGGAGTGCATTTCTCATTGTCCAATCTTGTCATTAATCATATATCCATTCTTCTTTCATGCATTTTCTATAGAGCACTCTTATTTTTGTTAACACTTGTAACCATTTGAAGAATTGTTCTTGAGATCCAATTTTAGATTAATTTCTCTTCTTGGTCATTATTAGTTTTCTTTCATTGTGATTTGGTTTTCCCATAGTTTATTTTATGTCAATTGAATCCATTTATGTTTGTGTGTTTCTTTTATTGCATTTATGTGTGGATCTGCTATAGGAAATAATTATTGAATGAGAGAAAACTTAAGTAAGCTACTCACGATTAATCACACGAACATCACCTTGAGTGCATGAAAGGCTGTGATCTAATAATTTTTAGCACTAAGTTTTTCCTACGTCTCAGTGATGAATCCTTAGTGTTAATTTTCTGTAGTGTGGGTTTGAAGATTGTTTTTTTGACTTTAGATTAGGTTAGACTAGGCTTTGATCATGCATTCCTTGTGCCTGCACCTCAAATCTTACGAGCCCCGGTTGACAATTAAATATGGGAATTAATAGTGTATATATTTAGCCCAACACTTCACGGAAAGAAAAAAAGTTAGATTGAATATTTGTTAAAATCATTCATTAAGTGATGGAATTAAATCAAAGAAGATTAATAATTGTGTTAGTAATAAACAATGTTAATTAAATTTATGTAATCTTGAATGGAAAGACAAGTTGTTTATGAAGATTTGTGTTGAAAAGATTCAAGACTTATAAGAATGTTGAAATGTGGAGATGAAGTGTGTGTCTGACAAAGTCTTATTGAAGATAAAAAATAGAAGGAGACGGAGAAGTAGTTATGCAATCCAGTGTTTAATATAGAATACCATGATTGGAATGCATATACTATTTCCAGATTGATGAACAAAGGGTCACAGGGAAGTGCAAGGGTAGGTTGGAGCTTGCAGGGGAGTAGGTGCTTCATTTTCAGTTGTAGCTGACTAAATAGGGGGTTTTACCATCCTACCAGTTGGAGCTGGTGAATAAGGGGTGTGGGTACATCCTGATCAGTGGGTGTTGATCTAAAGAGGAATACCATCTTCCTTCTATGTAACTTGTAAAACAAAATGTTGCAGTTAACAAAAATGTGTTTGTGATTTTCCCAATTGGGTTCCATGATAAAATGTTGTGTTAAAATTTTGTTTGCATTAACAAAAGAAAAAAAATTATAAAATTATTTTGTCACTGATTCACCCCCCCCCCTCTCAGTGACAGGATTTGATCCTCCATGTTACATAAAGAATGATGAGGATAACCTAGGAAAGTTTGATCCAAGATCTGATGAAGGAATATTCTTAGTATATTCATCTAATAAGAAAGCATATATATGTTATAATCTTAGACTACTAAAGATAATGGAAAGTGCCAATGTAAAGATAGATGATCTAAAAAAGAGCATATCCCAAGGAATTAATAAAAAATCTCAACAAGAAGATGATGTAAATATCAACAGGAATATGATGATGTAGAATTTCAGCAAGAAGATGATAATAATGAAACACAGGAAAATGAACCACATATTGATGAAGAATACAATGAAGAAACTCCCTTTCCAAGAGCTCCATCATAAAGAGTTCAAAAGAATCATCCTGAAAGCCAGATTATTGGTAATAAAAGTGCAGGAGTGGAAACAAGAAGGAAAATCACTTTTGACCCAGAACAAGTGATGACACACACCCAAAGACCTTGCCTCGATAGGTCCCGTGCCTGACCTCCCAGTCTAAGGATCGTTCTCCTCAAATTTTCTCGAGTCAAATTATCTCTTTTGATTCCCTACTGGAATCTCAAATTCCCAATCCACAGGTCCTTCTGTTCTCAGCCACGACCTTTGTACACGTCTATGGCTTTATCCCCTCTAAATAGGAAAATTCACGTTTTGGAACCCTCAATGTCCCGATCTCTTGAGTCCTTGACTCCTCGACCTTCCGATCTCCGAAATGTCGAAATGTCGAAAAGGCTTCAATCAACGATTAGCCCCCTGGGCTATGCTTTGGTCCATATGACCACTTCTCATAAGACCGCAGTCTTATTCCCTTCATAACTTATCAATACGATAACCTAACCTCTTGTCAACGAGACTCCCGAATTCTCGATTTCCGATTTGCCGAAATGGCCTCCTTTCAAAAAATCTCCCGAAATCTTGGATTGTTTCCATGTGTCTCCTCAAGATGGACGGTCCTCCTGCATTTCTTGATTTCACAACTTGCGATGCCCAGTGACACAAATCCCTTGTCAACTTGAATCCTTGGTAGCCGAAATACTGATGGACTCTCGATCTCTGCCACGTGTCCCAAACGGATGGACAGCCTAGATGATTTTGGGACTTTTCCACGTGTGAAGTTGAAATGCTCACCTATGTGAGTCCCGGTGTCTGAATCCCCAATGTGAGTGATCTCGCAACACGTGTCCTCTTTCAGATAGACGACTATGAATCCTTTCGCTATTTTGGGACTTTCACCGTGGAGTGTCCCGACCTCTTGTCCTCGAGACCACTGAAATCCCGAAGTCTGAAATCTCGATGTATGAAATCTCGATGTGGGTGATCTCGTGACATGTGTCCTCCTCCCATATGGAAAACTCAGATCTATTTAGGGACTTTCACTTTGAAGTGTCCCGACCTCTCGTCATTAGGACTTCTGAAATCCCAAATGCCGAAATCCCAATACCAACTCCTCCTTCGGGACTTTCGCATTTGTTCATGAAGGCTTAACCCTCGTGCAACTCCTCACAGATCCAACAGATGTCGGGTTTTCTGACTAAGATATGATGGTTCAAACCTTGTCTTCCTATGTGCTCCTCCCACTGCTTCCTAGACGTGGGAAATCTTCTACGGTCTAGATCTTTTCGGCAGATCTGACGGCAGCTATGCTACTCCTGAGCATGCACATTCTTCTTGAACTTGGAAGAATTCTCCAAGTTCCCAAAGGCCTCAACCATTGCTTATTCCTCTCTGTGAACTCTTTACTTTGAGTCTCACCTGTGTTCTCAACGACGTTGTTCCTCCTGAGCTTAGTTCTCCTCTGGAACCATGAAAAGTTTCTTCTATCTCTGCAATGACTTGCAGAGTCTCTACACACAAGGTGCTATCTCTTCTAAGATTTTCTGCTAGTCAGACCCCTAAGGAATAAATCCTTATTTCTTCTCCTTCAGATGGGGAATTTGATGCCCTTCTGGCACTCCTTTTCTCAAGCAACTCCTTGTTAAGACTACAGGGTGTTCAGCAACCCTGTGAAGATCTTTCTCCTTGGACTCTTCTTCAAATCCAGAACTCAAAGAGTTCTTCCTGTTCTCTCTGTCACCTACTCAATGCCCTCCTGGCAGAGTGTTTAGAATCCTCAGTGATTCTAACTTCTATCTAAACTCACAACAGAGTTCTTCCTCAATGCATCACTATGGATATGCTCAATGCCCACTTGGAAGAGCTCTATAGAACTCACAGCAGAGTTTATGTCTGCAACTATGTCTCTCATACACAACCCTTCCTCCAAGGTGTTTAGTAACCTTGAGGTCTTCCTCTGAGCTAATAATTTCAGCTACTGTGCCCTCCCAACACGCCTTTGTCTGAACCTGCAAAATTAAAAAATGCAGCCTCTGTGCATGGCTATCAGAACCCGCAGCATTCTATCATGCCCTCCTAGTGTGAAGCCTCAAAGACCTATGACCCTGAAATCAAACAACCCCTACAAATGCATACCTACAACATACATCTACATCATATAAAGAACACACATAGACATTCATTCAACACAGAAATACTTGCAGGAAAAACTGCTTATGTTTGTATTAATAAAAATGCCTCTTTACAAAGATGTTTTGAGCACGAACTTCAATAGAGTCTCGGCTCCTTCTCTACTCTCTCTGCCTACTTTGCTACAACTACTTTGATAATACAAAGAATATCTCTCGATCTTTTACATGAGGGGACTCTTTGAGCTCTTCCCTCCAAACTCACCTACCCTATTCAATTACATTGAATGGACTATCTAGTCCAGAATCAAATCTAGATCTCAGCCTTCAAACATTAAAGGCCACCTTATCTAAAACCTATGCTGAAAAATTCATGAGCTTCCCATCTCAGCTGTTGAAATCCTCCTGGATCCCAAACAAATTTCTGGAGTTGTTCATCTGCTCCATCTCTCTGTTGTTGTTGCTTATGTTGCATTGTTGCTGCTTTTCTACTGAGCTTCTCCTTCCTGGAAGTCTCTACTGACTCTACCATCATCCTTCTGATCTTCTCGATCACTTCGTCCAATTGCTCCAGTGGCTGGCTCTATTCATGCAGTCTCCTCGGATGCATTTTCTTTCTGCATATGGGCAGATCATCATGATCTCCATTATCATCTCCTTTATCTGCTTCCAACCTCACCTGTTGGATGTGCATACCCTACACTATCACCTTGCCTCCTTTCGAAAAATCTCTTGAAATCCTGGATTGCTGCCATGCATCTCCTCAAGATGGATGGTCCTCCTGCATTTCGTGATTTCGCGACTTGCGAACCCCAGTGACACAAATCCCCTGTCAACTTGAATACCTGGTAGCTGAAATACCAATGGACTCTCGATCTCTACCATGTGTCCCAAACGGATGGACAGCCTAGATCATTTCGGGACTTCGTCGGGTGTGAAGTTGAAATGCTCACCTCTCTGAGTCCTAGTGTCTGAATCCCCGATGTGGGTGATCTCGTGACACACGTCCTCCTTCAGATAGACAGCTGCGAATCTTTTCGCTATTTCAGGACTTTCGCCATGGAGTGTCCCGACCTCTTGTCCTCGAGACCTCTGAAATCCTGAAGTCAGAAATCCTAATTTCTAAAATCCCGATGTGGGTGATCTCGCGACACGTGTCCTCCTCCCGGATAGAAGACTCGGATCTATTTCGGGACTTTCACTGTGAAGTGTCCCGACCTCTCATCATCAGGACTTCCAAAATCACGATACCAACTCCTCCTTTGGGACTTTCGCCTCTATTCACGAAGGATTAACCCTCATGCAACTCTTGATAGATCCAACGACTATAGGGTTTTCTGACTAAGATCAGACGGTTCAGACCTTGTCTTCCTGTGCGCTCCTCCCACTACTTCCTGGACGTGGGAAATGTTCTACGGTCCAGATCATTTCAGTAGATCCGACGGAAGCTATGCTCCTCCTGAGCATGCGCATTCTTCCTGAACCTGGAAGAATTCTTCAAGTGCCCAAAGGCCTCAACCTTTGCTTCTTCCTCTATGTGAACTCTTTACTTTGAGTCTCTCCTACGTTCTCAATGACATTGTTCCTTCTGATCTTAGTTATTCTCTGGAACCATGAAAGGTTTCTTCTATCTCTACACTAACTTGCAGAGTCTCTACACACCAAGGTGTTATCTCTTCTGAGATTTTCTGCTACTCATACCCCTAAGGAATAAATCCTTATTTCTTCTCCTTTAGATGGGGAATTCAATGCCCTCCTGGCACTCCTTTTCTCAAGAAACTCCTTGTTGAGACTATAGGGTGTTCAACAACCCTGTGAAGATCCTTCTCCTTGGACTCTTCTTCAAATCCAGAACTCAAAGAGTTCTTCCTGTGCTCTATGTCACCTACTCAATGCCCTCCTGGCAGAGTGTTTAGAATCCTCAGTGATTCTAACTTTTGTCTGAACTCACAGTAGAGTTCTTCCTCAATGCATCACTATGCACATGCTCAATGCCCACTTGGCAGAGCTCTACAGAACTCACAGCAGAGTTTTTGTCTGCAACTATGTCTCTCATACACAACCCTACCTCCAAGGTGTTCAGTAACCTTGAGGTCTTCCTCTGAGCTAATGATTTCAGCTACTGTGCCCTCCCGGCACGCCTTTGTCTGAACCCGCAGAATTCATAAATGCACCCTCTGTGCATGGCTATCAGAACCCACAACGTTATGTCACGCCCTCCTAGTGTGAAGCCTCAAAGATCTCTGACCTTGAAATCAAACAACCCCTACAAATGCATACCTACAACATACATATACATCATATAAAGAACACACATAGACATTCATTCAACACAGAAATACTTGCAGGAAAAACTGCTTCTATTTGTATTAATAAAAATGCCTCTTTACAAAGGTGTTTTGAGCACGAACTTCAACAGAGTCTCGGCTCCTCTACTCTCTCTACCTACTCTACTACCACTACTCTGATAATACAAAGAAGATCTCTCGATCTTTTACATGATGGGGCTCTTTGAGCTCTTCCCTCCAAACTCACCTACCCTATTCAATTACATTGAATGGGTTGTCTAGTCCAGAATTAGATCTAGATCTCAGCCTTCAAACATTAAAGGCCTCCTTATCTATAGCCTGTGCAAAGCACGACCTCATGGCTCAATAGCCTACAACATTAATTACATTCAAATTTCAAATTTGAAATGAGGGCTATGCCTCTCTTCATTTAATTCATGTGCGCGCGTGGGCTGGCTGGTTGGATGATTAACGTGGAGAGATGCTCTTGCATCATACTCCTCAGCTGCAAAATTCATGAGCTCCTACTCATGAGCTTCCCATCTCAACTGTTGAAATCCTCCTGTATCCCAAACAAATTTCTGGAGTTGTTCATCTACTCCATCTCTCTGTTGTTGCTGCTGCTACTTTTCTGCCCAGCTTCTCCTTGCTGGCAGTCTCTACTGACTCTACCATTAGCCTTCTGATCTTCTTGATCACTTCGTCTAGATTCTCCAGTGGCTGTCTCTATTCATGCAGTCTCCTCAACTACATTTTATTTCTGCAGATGGGCAGATCATCATGATCTCCCATAACATCAAATCTATTTTGGGACTTTCACTGAGAAGTATCCCGACCTCTCATCATCAGGACTTCCAAAATCCTGAATGTCGAAATCCCCATACCAAATACTCCTTAGGGACTTTTGCCTCTGTTCATGAAGGCTTAACCCTCATGCAACTTCTGACAGATCCAACGGTTGTCGAGTTTTCTGACTAAGATCTGACGGTTCATACCTTGTCTTCCTGTGCACTCCTCCCACTGCTTCCTAGACATGGGAAATATTCTACGGTCTAGATCTTCTCGACAGATCCGACGACAGCTATGCTCCTCCTGAGCATGTGCGTTCTTCTTGAACTTGGAAGAATTCTCCAAGTGCCCAAAGGCCTCAACCTTTGCTTCTTTCTCTCTGCGAACTCTTTACTTTGAGTCTCACCTGTGTTCTCAACAATGTTGTTCCTCCTGAGCTTAGTTCTCCTTTGGAATCGTGAAGGGTTTCTTTTATCTCTGCAATGACTTGTAGAGTCTCTGCACACCAAGGTGCTATCTCTTCTGATCTTTTCTGCTACTCAGACCACTAAGGAATAAATTCTTATTTCTTCTCCTTTAGATGGGGAACTCGATGCCCTCCTGGCACTCCTTTTCTCAAGCAACTCCTTGCTGAAACTATAGGGTGTTCAACAACCCTGTGAAGATCCTTCTCCTTGGACTCTTCTTCAAATCCAGAACTCAAAGAGATCTTCCTATTCTCTATGTAACCTACTCAATGCCCTCCTGGTAGAGTGTTTAGAATCCTTAGTGATTCTAACTTATGTCTGAACTCACAGCAGAGTTCTTCCTCAATGCATCACTATGCATATGCTCAATTCCCACTTGGCAGAGCTCTATAGAAATCATAGCAGAGTTTCTGTCTACAACTATGTCTCTCATACACAGCCCTACCTCCAAGGTGTTCAGTAACCTTGAGGTCTTCCTCTGAGCTAATGATTTCATCTAATGTGCCCTCCCAGCACGCCTTTGTCTGAACCCGCAGAATTCAGAAATACACCCTCTGTGCATGGCTATCAGAACCTGCAGCATTCTGTCACGCCCTCCTGGTGTGAAGCCTCAAAGACCTCTGACCCTGAAATCAAACAACCCCTGCAAATGCATACATACAATATACATCTACAGCATATAAAGAACACACATAGACATTCATTCAACACAGAAATACTTGCAGGAAAAACTGCTTCTGTTTGTATTAATAAAAATGCCTCTTTACAAAGGTATTTTGAGCATGAACTTCAACAGAGTCTCAGCTCCTTCTCTACTCTCTCTACCTACTCTACTACCACTACTCTGATAATACAAAGAATATCTCTCGATATTTTACATGAGGGGTCTCTTTGAACTCTTCCCTCCAAACTCACCTACCCTTTTCAATTACATTGAATGGGTTGTCTAGTCCAGAATCGGATCTAGATCTCAGCCTTCAAACATTAAAGGCCACCTTATCTACATCCTGTGCAAAGCACGGCCTCATGGCTCAGCAGCCTACAACATTAATTACATTCAAATTTGAAATTTGAAATGAGGGTTGCACCTCTCTTCATTTAATGCATGCACTGACGTGGGATGGATGGCTGGCTGATTGATGTGGAGAGATGCTCCTGCATCATACTCCTTAGCTGCAAAATTCATGAGCTCTTGCTCATGAGCTTCCCATCTCAGTTGTTGAAATCCTCCTAGATCCCAAACAAATTTTTGGAGCTATTCATCTGCTCCATCTCTCTGTTACTGCTGCTACTACTTCTTTTATGCCCAACTTCTCCTTGCTATCAGTCTCTACTGACTCTACCATTAGCCTTATGATATTCTCGATCACTTCATCTAGCTTCTCCAGTGGCTGGCTCTGTTCATGCAGTCTCCTCAACTGCATTTTCTTTCTGCATATGGGCAGATCATCATGATCTCCCATGTCGTCTCCTTCATCTGCTTCCAACCTCACTTGTTGGATGTGCATACCCTGCACTATCACCCTTCTCTCTAGGGCTTCAATCTATTCACACAGATCAGCAAAGCTCATGCTATCTGCCTCTTCTTCTTCAACTTCTGCAAGCTCCAATGCTGCAGTATTTTCAGCTTCTTGGCTGAAAGTATTGAGCCACTCCTCAGAATGCTCATCTTCTTCCTCTGCTTGGGCAGCTTCTAACACCTGCTCCAATTCTTCTTTGACAGTCACAACTGGCTATCTTTCTACTATTGTCGCCCTTCCATCGACAACACAAATCCTCGCCTCAACTGGGCTATGTGACAGGAATATATAAATTCCTCCAATCATTAGAAGATCCCTCCGATCTTCCTCTCAGATGGTGCAAGTTTTGAACTTCTCATCATCTTCATTCACATGGTCAGCTAAACCATATGAATCTGCATCTATCAGCATCCCTTGCTGATATGAACTCACCTCCAAGTCCATGAGACTTTCAGATAGCCTCATCTCTATTCCCATGCCCTCCTGGTAAATTGGAAACTTTATGATGCCCTCCTGGCAACGTGAAATTCCCCAGCTATCCTCATGACAGTTTGTGAGATCCTGCAACGACCTCAACTCCTTGCCCTCCTGGAAATTGAGAATTTCCTGACTATCTTCTTGACAATCCTTGAGATCTTCAGTTGATCCCAATTCATCCTCACTACCGAGGTTTCTCCTAGTCTCTGGTTCACATACCTGAACCATCTCCTCAGGTCCGTCGAGGTTTTCAACATGCCTCAACCATCCTCTTAACAGCCTACACTGTCGTCTAGCAATCAACTCCTTGACTGGCCATTTTTCCTTTTCCTTCCTCATGGGCCATTCGTATACCCATTGCGACTTGGCGTTCTACTGCATCTGCAATGAAATCTTTTCTATCTCCACCCTTATATCAACAAGCTCTTCATCTATTTCTTCTTTTCTCATCAACTCTGGGTCTTTCCTTCCAGCATATCTATGGCCTTCAGTAGCCATCTTGCTATCTATCTTCCCTCCTGGAAAACCTGTTGTTACTCTGCAACAATCATCTATAGAGTCTTCAGCACTCTGCCTTCTTCTCCTCGCTTCACCTGAAATATACAAATGAAATCTCGTTCTGATACCTAAACTTGATGTGTATCAGAGTGCTCTTTCACCTCCAGCTTCCCTTGCCTGAAATCTACAGATAAGATTCAAGCTCTGATACCAAAATTTTTGTATCAGAGTTCTCTTTATCCTCCTGCTTCCCTTGCCTGAAATCTACAGACAATATTCAAGCTCTGATACCAATTACTGATGACGCACACCCAAAGACCCTACCTTGATAGGTCCTGTGCCTGACCTCCCAGTCTAAGGATTGTTCTCCTCAAATTTTCCCGAGTCGAATTAGCTCTTTTGATTCCCTGCTGGAATCTCAAATTCCCGATCCACAAGTCCTTCTATTCTCGGCCACGACCTCTATACACGTCTATGGCTTTCTCCCCCCCAAACAGGAAAATTCGCATTTCGGAACCCTCATTGTCTCGATCTCTCGAGTCCTTGACTCCTCGACCTTCCGATCTCCGAAATGTCGAAATGAAAAAAAGGATTCAATCAACGATTAGTCCCCTGGGCTATTCTTTGTTCCATATGACCAGTTCTCATAAGACCACAGTCTTATTCCCTTCGGGACTTATCAATATGAGAGCCTGACCTCTTGTCAACAGGACTCCCAAATTCCCAATTTTCGATTTGCTGAAATGGCCTCCTTTCAGAAAATCTCCCGAAATCCTGGATTGTTGCCACACGTCTCCTCAAGATGGACAGTCCTCCTGCATTTCGCGATTTCGCAACTTGCGACCCCCAGTGACACAAATCCCCTGTCAACTTGAATCCCCGATAGCCGAAATACCGATGGACTCTCGATCTCTGCCACGTGTCCCAAACAGATGGACGACCTAGATCATTTCGGGACTTCACCAGGTGAGAAGTCGAAATGCTCACCTTTGTGAGTCCCGGTGTCTAAATCCCCGATGTGGGTGATCTTGCGACACACATCCTCCTTCAGATAGACGGTTGTGAATCCTTTGGCTATTTCGAGACTTTTGCCATGGAGTGTCCCGACCTCTTATCCTCGAGACCCTTGAAATCCCGAAGTTTGAAATCCCGATGTTCAAAATCCCAATGTGGGTGATCTCACAACACGTGTCCTCCTCCCGGATGGATGACTCAGATCTATTTCAGGACTTTCACTGTGAAGTGTCCCGACCTCTCGTCATCAGGACTTCCAAAATCTTGAATGTCGAAATCCCGATACCAAATCCTCCTTTGGGACTTTCACCTCTGTTCACGAAATCTTAACCCTCATGCAACTCCTGACAGATCCAATGGCTATCAGGTTTTCTGACTAACATCTAATGGTTCAGACCTTTTCTTCCTGTGCGCTCCTCCCACTACTTCCTAGACATGGGAAATCTTCTACGGTCCAGATCTTTTCAGTAGATCCAACGGAAGATATGCTCCTCCTAAGCATGCGCGTTCTTCCTGAACTTGGAAGAATTCTCCAAGTGCCCAAAGGCCTCAACCTTTGTTTCTTCCTCTCTGTGAACACTTTACTTTGATTCTCGTCTGCGTTCTCAACGACGTTGTTCCTCCTGAGCTTAGTTCTCCTCTGGAACCGTGAAAGGTTTCTTCTATCTCTGCACTGACTTGAAGAGTCTCTGGACACCAAGGTGCTATCTCTTTTGAGATTTTATGCTACTCATACCCCTAAGGAATAAATACTTATTTCTTCTCCTTCAGATGGGGAATTCGATGCCCTCCTAGCACTCCTTTCCTCAAGCAACTCCTTGCTGAGACTACAGGGTGTTCAGCAACCCTGTGAAGATCCTTCTCCTTGGACTCTTATTCAAATCCAAAACTCAAAGAGTTCTTCCTGTGCTCTCTGTCACCTACTCAATTCCCTCCTGGTAGAGTGTTTAGAATCCTTAGTGATTCTAACTTCTATCTGAACTCACAGCGGAGTTCTTCCTCAATGAATCACTATGCATATGCTCAATGCCCACTTGGGAGAGCTCTACAGAACTATACACAACCCTGCCTCCAAGGTGTTCAGTAACCTTGAGGTCTTCCTTTGAGCTTATGATTTCAGCTACTATGCCCTCCCGGCACGCCTTTGTCTGAACCCACAGAATTTAGAAATGCACCCTCTATGCATAGCTATCAGAACCCGCAGCGTTCTGTCACACCCTCCTGGTGTGAAGCCTTAAAGACCTCTGACCCTGAAATCAAACAACCCCTGCAAATGCATACATACAACATAAATCTACAACATATAAAGAACACACATAGACATTCATTCAACACAGAAATACTTGTAGGAAAAACTGCTTCTATTTGTATTAATAAAAATGCCTCTTTACAAAGGTGTTTTGAGCACAAACTTCAACAGAGTCTCAGCTCCTTCTCTACTCTCTCTGCCTACTCGGCTACCATTACTCTGATAATACAAAGAATATCTCTCGATCTTTTACATGAGGGGGCTCTTTGAGCTCTTCCCTCCAAACTCACCTACCCTATTCAATTACATTGAATGGGTTGTCTAGTCCAGAATCGGATCTAGATCTCAACCTTCAAACATTAAAGGCCTCCTTATCTACAGCCTGTGCAAAGCACGGCCTCATGGCTCAACAGCCTACAACATTAATTACATTCAAATTTCAAATTTGAAATGAGGGTTGTGCCTCTCTTCATTTAATGCATGCGCTGACGTGAGCTAGCTGGATGGTTGATTGAGGTGGAGAGATGCTCCTGCATCAACAAGAAATGTTATCCCTAATAGAACCTAAGCCAGTTAAAGAATTTGTCAAAAGTAAAGACTGGATAAAATCAATGAATGAAGAACTAGACCAAATAGAGAAGAACTGGATTTGGGAACTAGTTCCAACACCCAAGGACAGAAATGTGATAGGAACCAAGTGGATCTTCAAGAACAAACTAAATTAAAATGGGGATATTATAAAGAACAAAACCAGATTAGTTTTCAAAGGATATTCCCAAGTACAAGGTATTTATTTTGAAGAGACTTTTTCTCCAGTAGAAAGACTTGAGGCCATCAGAATGTTCCTGCAATTTGCATGCTTCAGAAATTTCAAAATCTATCAGATGGATGTCAAGTCAACATTCCTTAATGGAACACTAGAATAAGAATTATATGTTGAGCAACCAAAATGATTCATGTTATCATAAAATCAGGACTATGTGTGCAATCTGAAAAAGGCCCTGTATGGTCTTAAACAAGCCCCCAGAGCATGGTTCTCTATGCTTGATCAATACCTACAAAAACAAGGCTATAAGAGAGGGACTACTGATAATAACCTATACATCAAAATTGAGGATCGAAACATGATTGTTGTGGTGGTATATGTATATGACATCATATTTGGGAGTAATCTCACTACACTAAGAAGAAAATTTGCAACCAAAATGCAAGAAGAGTTTGAAATGTCTATGCTGGGAGAATTGTCATTTTTCTTAGGTTTACAAGTAAATCAAATAGAAAATGGAATATTCATTTCCCAAACCAAATATATCAAAGAATTGTTGAATAAATTTCAAATGGAAGACAATAAACCTATGAGTACTCCCATGGTCACTAGATGTAAACTAATCCTAGAAGATGACTCACCAAAAGTGGGCCAAACGATGTATAGATCAATGGTTGGAAGTTTTCTTTATTCAACAACAACAAGACCTAACAACATGCAGGTTGTAGGACTCGTGGGGACATTTCAATCTACACCTAAATAAACTCACTTAAAAGCAGTAAAAAGAATATTATGATACCTTCAAAGTACCCTAGAACTTGGATTATGGTATCCAAAAGATAAATACTTCAATCTAACTACATATATTGATGCAGATTGGTCCGATAGCATATATGATAGGAAAAGCACCATTGGAGGAGCATTTTTCATAGGAAAAAATATAGTAGCATGGTTAATCAAGAAACAAACATCCACATCACTCTCTACAGCAGAGGCATAATACGTTGTTCCTGCATCTTGCTGCACATAAGTTCTTGGATGAATAAAAATTTAGAATACCGACAAATAAGATATACTAATCCCATTACTATTAACTGTGATAACACTAGTGCCATAAGTATATCTAAAAATACATGCATGCATTCTAAAACCAAACGCATCCCAATTAAATACCATTTCCTAAGAGATCAGGTTACCCCAAAAATAGTTAAAATAGTGTATGCATACACCAAAGAATAGACTGCAAACATTTTCACAAAACCTTTTCCCAGGAGTACCTTCTAAAATCTTTGACAAAAATTAGGAGTAATTCAAAAACCTCATTAAAAACCATAAAATGGTAACATAAGAGGCACATGGTCAGGGGGAGAAAATAAAGATCCCCTCTGTCATTGTTGTCAAAGGGGGAGGAAATTGATAAGGGAAAAAATTTCAAAAAGAAAAAGCTTTCCATCAATGCCAAAGGGGTAGATTATTGGACATATTTTCATTGATGTGTTGTCATTGATGTCAATAGCCGATGTCATTATTATGTGATGATGAGTTTTTATGAACAACATGCAGAGGAAACTACCTAAAGCTCAAGAGAGGAAAAATATTAGATTTCTTGTGCAATGAAGAAATACCATCGGGATCGAATTCCCAATAGATCAATGATGTCGATCAGTTAGAATCCAAGTACAAAACCAAAAATATCATATGGGAAAGCGCATTGCAATAACGTGATCAGGATTGAAATCCCCATAGTAAAACTACAAAATAATCGAGGGAGAATCATGTCCATTGATGTAGATTTTAGGACAAACCAAGACCGTTAGATGAAGTCAAGTTACTCAAGGTTTAGTTGGGGAATCTCACTTCGGGTGAATTGAGAATTGGGAACGAATAACTCAAAGTCCCGAAGGCTGAAATGAACGAATCATAGTCATTAGATCAAGGATTCACGATATTCTCGAATAACTAAAGTCCTGACAACCATTGGCTCGTGTTAATCTTTTAGCTTCAAATATGGATCATTAGATGAAATCAAGTTACTTAAGGTTTATTAGGGGAACTCACTTTGGGAGAATTGGGAAGTGGGAGCGAATAACTCGGAGTTCTGAATGCCAAAATGAATGGATCATATTCGTTGGATCAAGGATTCACAAGATCCCCAAATATTTGAAGTCTCGATAACCATTGGATCATGTTAATCTTTTCGCGTCAAAGATGGAGCGTTAGATGATGTCAGGTTACTCGAGGTTTAATCGGGGAATCTCACTTCGGGTGAATTGGGATGTGGGAGCGAATAAACCAAAGTCTCAAAGGCTGAAACGAACTGATCATAGTCATTATATCAAGTTTTCAGATGAACCAACAACCATTAGATCCAGGAGGAGGACATGTGACACATCAAGAAATCCACATCAATAAAGACGACATCAAAAAGGACACGTGGAACAATCAAATGGTGACAAGTGTCAAGGTCCAGTTGGAATTTTAGGGACACGTAAGTCACAAATCTAAGTGACACATGGCAGCCACTCGACCAATGCCAAGTCAGCAGTGACGTCAGCAAGTTACATCACTCTGGGAGTTTGTCCTTCAGGAGAAACCAACAACTACCCGAAGTGTGGAAGGCCAAAGTCAATGCTAACAATTGATCTAAGATCCTCCAGGATGAATCTTGACCGTTAGATCAAACGCTTGGAATGGTTAAGCCCATGATCCTATCTTCTGGACTTGTGGAGGTTATCAAGAAAAATTTGCTAATAAGCACTTCGACAAAATTTACTCCGGAAGAGTTGAATGAATGCAAAGATCAGAGTTCTAAAGCATTGAATTCCTAAAGTGAAAAAGAACCATCCACTCAACTTTAGATCAATTCATGGTCGTTGATTTGTTTGAAATATCTATACAAGCTAGAATCATGCATCTACGGAAGAACAAATATTGACCCTCTGATCCACTTCGGTGAAATTTACTCTGGAAGAGTTGAATAACTGAAAAGACTGGAGTCCCGAAGCATCGAATTCCCAAAGTGAATGAGAACCGTCCACTCAACTGAAAATCAATTCCTGGTCGTCGATTTGTTTGAAACCTTTGGACAAGCTAGGATCATCCATCTACAAAAGAAAAAATATCGATTGTTCAATCTACTTCAGCGAATGTACTCTGAAAGGTTGAAATATTGCAGAGGTTGGAAGTCCTGAAGTAAATAATGGTTGTCCATCTCAATTTTTTATCAAATCATAAGCATTGGATTAAGCAGTGGAAGGATAGTGTAAGGATCAAATCTAAACCATTGATTTGGTTCCGATAATCAAACTAACCATTAGATCGATCCTTGTGAGAGGTAACTACTTCAGGGAGTTGAAACTCTCAAAGATTGGATCGGAGAGAAGTCACCCAAAGGTTGAAGTACCATAGGAATAGGTTCTAGCCCCTGGTCATGGGTTACAAACACATAATCCATGAGGCATTGGGTACATTAATTAATAAGCCTATGGTTTTGTGCATATGGTCACATGTAAATGGTTTTAAGGAAGCAACTCTGCAGGATTCGATTTATGAAATATTTGCATAGACATGGAATTGAGTTAAAATAAATCAATCCATGCCTGTGATCAATTTATGAAAAGAACACTCACTAAATTAAAATCCTTCACAATAATGTTTGAATAATAATAGATATTATTGTTAATTTAAAATGAAGAGGTGTGATGGTCCAAACAAAGGGACACAATGCTTCATAGCTCACACCAATTGGAAGAGTATATAAACATGAAAGAATGGTGAGAAGAAAGCATCTTTATAGTCTAGATTAGAAGATCAAAACAGAAGCAGAGTCCAAGAAGAAGAAATGATGATTCTTATGAAGTGAGGGTGGAAGGGAGGAGCACGGAAGGATTCATGTTCTTTATTTAAGGGAGTTGGTGCTTCTTGGGGTTGGTTCCCTAAAGACAAGGGAGTTGGTGCTTCCTGGGTATGGTTCCCTAAAGAAAAGGGATTTGGTGCTTCCTAGGGTTGGTTCCCTAAAGAAATGAGTTGGTTCTTCCTAGGGTTTGTGCCATGAAGAAGGGGATTTGTGTCTCCTAGAGTTGGTGCTCTAAAACGGATTGGTGTCATTCACTATTCTTCATAAAAGCCTTGTAATTCCTATTAATTATATTTATATAATTGATTTTACAAACAAGTCCATTGTTGATCTAATGTGGTAATTAACAAAATATAAAAGTAACTACTAATTGTTGAAAAAGGGTAATATTGATTCACCCCCCCTCTCAGTATTCCAACATGCATGGTACAGGGACAAGAAAGGAGGAATTGTTGACTACCTTCTCTATGAATGATCATATGATGTGTTATGCATTCATATATATTAATGAATTAAGTTACTAGAATATTTTTTTGGTGCGGTAAGAGCCACCTGCAATACTAATCTATTTACAGGAAATTTGGTAAGAGGGAGAAAGCACTAATGAATTAGGATTCCATAGGAGGAGTAACTAATGGGAAGTCATCAACCANTTTTCATTACCGAATTAATGAAAGGCTTCCCCTATCTTTTCAAATCACAATTCTTGAGTTTTGGCATGCACATAAAAATTGGCCTATAATGATTTGTTCATATCTCACAATTTGAGATCTAGGTCAAAAAGTTTTTTTTTTTGAATATGGGAGAATCACATTGCAATATATACACCTACAAAATATCTAAAATACCTAGATCATAATTTAAGAGATATAACCTTTTTTAAGGGGTTTGTAGCAAGTTGCTACGAAACGCGTGTAGATGTTGTTGCCATAGCTACATATCATTCATGAAGGGAAAAAAAGAACTATAAAATATTTTAGGTGATTATTGAGATATTAATAGATTTAATACAAACTCTCCTCACATCCTATCTCTTAATCCCATGGAGCATTAAACCCAACTCTTTCCATGGCATTTTGAATTGTTGAACTTACTACAAATAGAGTTAGTACATTTGTATTTCGAGAGACTAAATGAAAACATTTTCAAAACATATTTCTAGGTTATATGGTCATCATAATATATTTTTTGATCCAACTTGAATCACTTAATTTTTATATCATATGGAAATCATATTCCCAAATTACTAACTAGCTATCCTAAAATATGCTTTGTCACAATTCTTCATTCTAATTGTTCAATGGAATATTTGACACATCAATTCATCATGTTTATAAAACTTGTTTCTATAGGATATATACATTAATACAATTTAATATCCCACCAGAATCACATCAATCTAACATAATATGAAGTATGTATTCCCTAAATAGTGATTGTATGTCACAAAATATGCAATGCT
>SNQJ01S0030320.1:0-11996 GCA_010110895.2 Picea sitchensis | reverse complement strand
AATATTCCAAATCCATTCCAACACATCCCCTAAATATCTGATAAAGTGAAGGACTAGATGTATTGATGATGTAAAGTTGCTAAACCAACTCAAACAAATACAATGTTTTTTCTCCACAAGGACCAACAATAGAAGCATTAGAAAATAATTTCTTGGTTCTCCACACGAACTATTAGAAGAAGTAGAAGAAAACATATATGGTGCTCTATAAGAACCAACGGTGAAGGAAAAACAATAGTTGGCACACATGGACAAGCTAAGGAAACTACTAAAGAATAGTAATATGTTGTTACAAAACAATTTGCAACAACAGAAGATGTTGTAGAAGCAATTCCTACTCAAATAATGTTATTTCCAAATTATTATACAACAGAAATAAAATCACAGGGAATTAAACTTTGGATAAAGGTATGAGTTTCATCAATTGTTCATCAATATTTGAAGGTTTGAGAGTTGATTCATTTCAATGGTGCACTAATGCATATATTGGTTTGGATATTTAAGTTGATGTGAGTTACAAACAAATCCATTATGATGATATACAATTGAGTATTCACGGAACATTCCATTATTATCCTTTTCACTGACAGCTCCAACAACATAGGTTACAAATTCCTAGATGGTTATTTTTTCATATCAAAAGATCTATGAACTGGATAGTTGTTATTTTTTTGTAGAAGGAAGAATTAAATTGCAATAGACACACCCGCAAAAAAAAAAAAAAGACTCAGATTGTACTATAGGAGAAAACGGTTATTTATTAGACCTGTGGAAGTGGTTGCAACTCACTAATAATGATTACTACAAATTGCCAGTAATGTTTGTTGTGGATCCATCATGATGCTGCATATTTGTTGTCAGTAATGTTTTGAATTTGTAGCTACCAAAAACCATTCTTGAACATAAACATGACCTCCAAAAATGTTCAAGAGGTCCATGGATGATATATCATTAGATGGATCTATTGCTTTTTCTATAATGAATTTTCCATTCATGCTTGGTTAACATAATGATGATATGTGTCTAAAGATAAATCGATGATGAGAAATGAAGATTTTGAAAAATGGGCCAGCCATTATTTGAAGTGATTTGAAGATGATTTTGAGAAACAGATTAATACATTTTGGCAACACAAATTTTTGTTGAACAACCAAGATAAATGGAAAAGCACTGACATTAGACTTTGTTATTATTCATTGGAAAAAAATAGAAGCATCATTCGGTATGGGTTCTTACATCCTAGTTCCTCTAAATTTGGAAGATAGATACAAGGGTACAAGGTTGCACGAGGACATGAAAAAGTTTAGTTGGGGAGAAGGATGAGACCTTATTTTAGCATGATTATACCACCTTCTTCATTATATTTCCGTTAGTTATAAACCCTTTTTTCTTACCCATAACCCTTTATTAATCTTTTTTAACGATCAAATGTTGGATATAAGCTTAAGGTATTTTCCATTGCATTTCCTTAGTATTTCATTTGAAAAAATGATTAACGTTAGGAAAAGTGTGTATCTTGTATTTACTTTAGTGTAATGACTCATTTGTGAACAAGTTGTTATAGATATTGCTTCAAATCCCCATTTTCTATGGAAGAAGTTCCTATTCTACAAATCCATAAAATACAGTTAGATGGGATCTTATTTTGGCATGATTATATCACCTTTTCCCTTCTATTTCCCTTATTTATAAACCCTTTTTGTTTATCCATAACCCTATATTAATCATTTTTAATACCCAAATGTTGGATGTAGACTTAAGGTACTTTCCATTTCATTTTTTTTTGTATTTCATTTGAAAATCTAATTAACAGTAGGTAAAGTGTGTATTTTATATTTACTTTCAAGTAATGACTCATTTGTGGACAAGTTGTTATAAATAATACTTCAAATCCCCATTTTCTATAGAACAAGTTCATGTGCTACGAATCCATAAAATACAGTTGCTACATATATTATGCTACAAATCCACAAGCTACAAGTTCAGAAGGGTTTGAGTTTATGGGTGCATAGTGTTTGTTATGGATCCATGAGTTGTAGATACATGTATTGTAGATTTAAGAAGCCACATATGCAGGAATCAACTACCACCAACCACGTAGCCACTTGGGGGAAGATAATAGAAGATGAAATTCATGTTTTTAATTTTTTGAAGGTGGATTTCTTTATACCCACTTATACAAATCCGTTTTTCCACATTTTTATGTGTTCTAGATTAATTTGGGCATCTACCATTCATTTGTTGAGCATTTTATGAATTCATGGCATTAAAATGTTGCTACATATTTTCACGATGGAGTAATTACAACGAGATACATCTCAACACTTTCCCATTGACTGGTAGTTGTGTCAAATATCACTTCATATGGGGTTTTAATTGTTAAAGATAAAAGGGGGTTAGATTGTTGATGCCCACATGTGAATATCCGTTTTGATACAGATTGAAATATATCCCATGTATATGCCTTAGATCTAGGAGACCCAACAACATTAGCAATTAATTTGATCATATTTTCTGTAAGATATTGCAATGCTCACATCTTATTATGAATTTGACAATTAATGACGTTCTAAATTCATTGGGAATTAGCAAGAATTTTGGAAATCATTTGCTATATTTAGTTGTGAATTCTATGAAGCTGGAAAATGGTTGTAACCACTTGAGATTCATTGATTCTCAAGTGGATATATAATTAGATGTTTGTTGTTTTAGATGGTAGTTTTCATGTATAAAATAGATTGGCATCTTTTCTCTTGAAGAGGGATGAATACCTTGGAGAAGAGGACACTCAACTTGGGATTGTAAGAATTGTTTTTTCAATATAAAGAGAAATTACATCTTTAACTATTTGGTGTATGTTGTAGAAGCAATGAGTGTTTAATTTAATTCCGATGTAGGTTAATATCAACACTTTGTTCTATGGAGGTTGCAAGATCCATTCCAATAGAATAGAGTGTTGTGTAGTTTAGGTAGACTTTCATTTCTTGTTTTGAGAATTTATTTATTTTTGTAGCTTGATTTCATGTGCATTCTTTTAGTTTTGCAAGTGTGTTTACTTTCTATAGAATGTTTGTTTCTCTTGCAAAGTGTGGTGTGTTAATTTCTTTCAATGTCATTTTCTTTCCTATATAGTGATGCAATTTTGTTTTCATAGAAGCATATTAGAAAACTAGTGTAAGTAAAGAAAAAGGAGTCTACATTTACAATGCGCAACATCTTGCAAGCGTTTGGACCCTAGGTTGACAATTTAATGATAATCTCTTTGATTATTCTTGTTGTAAATAATGAGGTAATTAAATAGATTGACAATCATTAATCCTAGTGTGTACCTACATATTAATGTTCTCAAAGATATAAGAGTCCAATATAGGTTACAAAGGGGAATTAAAAGGTATAAATATGAAAATAAGTGACCTCGAGGCATGAATGTGTTTGGTTAGCCATTGGGGTACAAAATTCATACTCCATAATACGCTTATTGAATACATGCCACAGATTTAATATAATGTTACCATGAGTTTTAGGGTCCAAATCAACTCTCTATTATGTGGCTAGTAGATTCATAATCACGATACCCCAAGAAATATGCAAAATTCTTAGTGCTAAGAGAATAGGTAGGGTTTTGGAAATTTGACTCAAATTGACTCCATAAATAACAAGTCCAAAATAGGTTTGAGTAGTTATTGAACAAATGTAAGGAATTTTAAGTGACCATGGATTTGGTCATTTACACATGTGGCTAGATTTATGAAGTTAGGTAGTTCCCCAAATGGGTGCATCGTGGGGTAAACATGAGTCAAATGGGTGACTAATGACTAAAGTCTAAGGAGGAATAGGAATTTAAGCAACCCACCTAAATGCTAGGCATCCCAGTTGTAACGCCCCCACTATAATCACTAGTTTAATTAATGCTTAATGTAGATATAATGTGTGGTTATGGCCAAGCGATGTATATGCGAATTGTATTTCTGAATTTTAATAAATAAAATGTGATGTGGGTTGTTGTGGGACATGGATAGAGATGGGGGTTGATTAATCCAAAAGAAAGAGGAGGTTCTAAGAGAATGTCTAATATAGGGGTCCAAAGGGGAATTACCCATGTCTATTAATTCAAACCCACTTTCCTAAATTTTACTACCACTGGTATATGAACCTTCTAGTTTCTATTTGAGTGTCCCCAAAGCCAATAATTGAATACATGTAAGAGGTTGGGTGTTAGAACTCACATCCCATAGTTATTGAGAGCATGGGGGCTGAGTACAATCAATTTGGGGAAGAGTTTAAGTCAAGAAAGTAAGCCAAAGAGAGGAAATTCATATGGGTATTTACAACAATTTTTGGAGAGTTATGTTTTGCATGAAAAAAAAGTAGAGAACATGGAAGAAGAGATTTGGAGCTGGAAACCATGGAGGGAGAATTCTAGAGTGTAATTGGAAGAAGAAGACTAAAGAGATAGGTTTTCAGTCCTAAAGAGTGAACTCATGTGTGAGTTGCACCATAACAACAAGTGATTTTTGTTGTTCTCCTAGTAGTTTTCCTAGCAGTGAGCTCCCTTGAGTTTCCTAGTAGTAAGATTCCTAGTTACTTGTGTTGGAGAGACCCTAATAAACAAATGGGATGCCCAATGGAATAAGAGAAATGAAGGGGTACATTCCTTGGGTTGGGTAGGTTTAGAGGAAGAGAGTTGGTAGAAAATCAAGATAGTTGTAGGAGAATACCAGTAGGTTATGGGATTTTTTGAGTTGTGAGTGGACAATGAGAGACCAACCTATTTTTTGGATTTCTAGCCCCATCTCAGGGGTGACTTTTTATTGATATTTGGAACAAAAAATCTATGGTTGGGTGAAACATTTGTCCCAAGATCGTTCTTAAAATTTAAGTGTTTTATCTTGTTTTTGTATTGCATTATGAGTTTAATTGTTGTGTATTAATTATATATTTGAGAACGTTTTATATGTTGTTGTGTTGAGTTATTTAAACGACATTCATGTCATTTTTAGCATGTTGTCAATTCATTTAATCAATGGTATTAGATAGTAGTTAAATCTATGTTTAATTCGTAGTGGTTAGCTACATAAAATTAGTTAGCAGAAAAATTTAATTTTTATGAGTATTTCCACACGTAATGGACCTTAGATGGGATGGGGAACATCACACCAATGAGATCCCATTTCTAGGATAAATATGAGAGGGACTCAAGGAAGGTGATCCATCACATTAGATTAGTACTCGAGAGGTATCGTATCATCATTAAGTGGATCATGCATAAATACAACAGAGGGGTGGACCACATAAGGTTTCTCCCATTCGATAGGTGTATATGAGCAACCAAGTGTGAATTTCATACACTGTATGAACAATATCTTCTAGGAAATGTGTTGGTGTAAATTCTACTCCAATACTTTAATGTTATATTTTCTTTCTCCTCCTTAAAGAATAGGATATCCATGATAGCACTAAAATCATCTATGTATTCATTAACAAATTGTTCATGGAAATATAACATTTGTTTCCACTTCATGTATTGGTCCTCACAATGTGTCAATGAATAATACTTCTCATGTATCACCTTCATGAAATTTTTCCTTGTAACTTCATGGGTTCACTAGTCACATTATTTTTTATGAGTCTCCCACCAGGGTTTAAAGGTAGCAATCACTTTCATGGTCAAAAGATTGATTTTCTCTATGTCATGAAGGTATTTTGCACCAAAATCTATATGTAGGTCACTATATAACACCTATTTAGTGCTTTAGTAGTTAATTTTCCATTCAAACAATTAGACACTATGGTTGATATTAACCTTTAATGGGATTTGTCTACCAAATTATGTGGACCCTCGATAGATGCATGATAAGTGGTTTAGGGATATATTCTCTTGAAAAAATATGAAAGTGGTTAATGATCTCTTCACACTTATTTTAGAGAGCTTCTACGATCATGTTTTGAACAACATTATTATTGCGTGAAGCAAAAGTAGTGGGCTTATTTCTAGTCATATATGGGATGCTAATTGTATAAAAAAACATTCAAGTGAAGTAGGATCAACCTTGCACATGTGTTACTCTATGTGTGTTCAAATTGGCATTCATTTATTTTCAAGGTCTATAATCCTTGTGAAATATTTTCATAGAAGAAAATCTTGGAAAAGTATTCAAAACATCAATCACCAAAGACTTGTTTACTCTGTACCATTAGAGTTTCTAATGTCGATTAAGGATTAAGCTTCCAAAGTATGAATCTGATCTCAATGATGACACTATTATTAAGTTGTTAAAAATGAAATATTGAAAATTTTTAGAGATTATGTGCTCTACTACCAATGATCTAGTCACAAAAGAGGAGGAGTCACCCCAAGCACATAGGCCTTCAAAATGTGAAAGATTATATGGGCCAATAACTTATGTTATGTTGAACACTATGACCAAATTGGTTGCAATGAGTAGTAATGATAGTTGGTGAGTTACTTTGAAAAACAACTCGACCAAGAGAAATAAATGAGTCTTGTAGAGTCATAAGAAATATTAAATTATGTTATGCTACCTACGTGAATAGAGTGTGACATAAGAATAAAGAAAAAAAAACAAGGAAAAGTATAGATAATAGATCTAAAAAATAGTGTAGATCTCTATGTTATGTTGGATCAAATGTACATCTATTTTGAGAACAAAAGAATAAACTACAGATAATAAAATGGATTGGTGTGATTTAAGGAGATTATTGTGGATTGAAACTATGAAGGCATTGGTGACAGAGCTAAATATTATTAGTGATCAAAATCATGAAACTTGATCTTTTATATTTGAGAGGTTTACACACACACACACACACACACACACATATAAAAGTAAACAAATAAGCGTGACATTGATAAGGAGCTTATAATGTTGTCCTAAGTTGTAAGAAACACCTTATGATTCGTGGAATCAAGTGTCTTTTTCTAAATTGGTTGCTAAACTTGGGGTAGACTCATTTAAATTTAATCACCTTGAATGAAAGGCATGATGTTGAATCAATAATGAGATTTTTCTTATGAGGTTTGAGAATATAAAGTTGGTTAATATTTCTTGCATGCATGTTGATCCATCAAAGATGCCACATGGAGGTTCTACTAAGGAAGGATTGGTAACACAGTAAAGATCAAGTGTGGATCATAATTATGATGAATGTGACAAAGAACATGAGTTTATCACATACAAATACACAATGAAACTTGTTATCAGTTCTCTCCTAATTGCACTAGAAGCTAATAATAATATCTTGCAACTTAGGATCATTCCATGGAATAAATCATCAATAGCACCTTGGCATTTGATATCCTATTTATAATAAATTTCAAATATATTTTAATATACTTCAAATCTCAAATTTCACTCTTTCAAAATATATATATATATATATATATATATATATATATATATTACCAAATTGAAATTTATCATCTAATTCAATCAATAAGGTGCTAAAGATCTAATTCAGTCAATAAGGTGCTAAAGATATTGTTCAAGGTCATCAACATATAAATCTTCTCTAAAAATGATGTACTTTGTTCATATTACAAATAAAATTAGCACTGCATATAATTACCCAAATTGAAATTTATCTTCTAATATGCTCAATAAGGTGCTAAAGATATGATTCAAGGTCATCTTGACATATAAATCTTGATTTTTTTACAATATACAGGTCATTCACCTACAGCACTGACTCAATATACTCTTGCACAATCCTAGTCAAATGTTCTCTTTTCGGTATAGGAGATATGGAATCATGTATTTTCTTCATATTACAAATAAACTTAGCAGTAATATTGTCAAAATTTTCTCCAAAGTATGATGAAACTGGTAAATTAAACCTAGATTAGAAGAATCCTACTTGATAAGAATTAGTTTATGGAAATCTATGTATAGAAATGGGAATCTCAATTTAAATATGCATATATTGCAAGCACATTCAATTTTAAGAAAATCAATCCACCGACACAGGTGGCATCATTTGTGCCTCTTCCCTCAATTTTAAGATAATCAATCCACTCACACAGGTTGCATCATTTGTGCCTCTTCCCTCAATTTTAAGATAATCAATCCACTGACACAGGTTGCATCGCTTGTGCCTCTTCCCTCAATTCTTGGAACAACACAGATGATAGATATCTTTCCCCAAAACTTGGATGTACCGTCTACATAAATCAAAATAACATCACATAATTAAATTTATGAAGATAAATTTAAATTTGAAAATCAATAAAATATCTAGGTTCAGTAATGTATACCACAATAAGTTTGTTTTTATTCTCTGGCTTTCTTGCTAATTGAAGTGCTCCAACAGTGTTGGCCCCTGAAGAAATTCCAACCTACAATACATACAATAACATCTACATGAAACTAAGAAAAGATATACACACAATTTAACAACCTCAAAAACTGTAATCTTATATATGTTTTATTAGCTGCAAATAAATAAATAAAGAGTAATATGTGGGACATTATATGGGAGAGAAATATTCACCATAAGGCCTTCTTTCCAAGCTAGCTCTCGTGCCATTTTTAAGGCATCATCACTCGACACCTGTTCATCAGATTTGTATGCATTCATTATACATAAAAGAATGAAAATGTAAATATTTATGAGGTTTGAATTAAAATTGGAAATTAAAGAAAATAGCTAAGAATAATTTTAATTGTTGAGAAATTTAAATTTATATGCTAATCTATTTCAAGAGAATTATATAAAATAAATACCTCTATCACTCCATCAAGAATATCTAGATCCAAAATTTTAGGTGCGAAACCAACTCCAGTACCTGTTATCTGGTGTGGACCTAAAAAAAATGGACATTACTGATATGTAAAAAATATAATAGATCATTAAAATGAATATCAAATTATAAAGGAAATTCACACACCTGGATTTCCGCCATTTAAAACGTTACTTTCTGCTGGTTCAAGTCCATATATCTGTTTAATTGTTAATAACAAATTTAGTTAAATCAATTTGTTGAATTAGAAAATTGTACCTTTCATATACAAAACAAATTTAATGAAATTCAACTAAACATAGTAACATAACATGCTGGTTTTTAAATGTAAGAGTTTAATCAATGTATACATGTGTAAGTATGTTAAAAGTACTTGTAACTTTAAAAAATATGTGAAACTAATAATGGGTGTGATTTCAGTAGAACAAGTATTGTGAAGTATTATTTTATATTCACTGTGCTAATTTAAATACATTTAACTTTAGGTTGCATTAAACTCTTTAATATCTTTTCCTTGAGTTGTTATATATGGAAGACGACTATGAAAAAAGAGGAGGTTAAGTGGTGTGAGTTGAACTTATGGCCTAGGGGTATGTTTAAGAGGTAAAGTGATGGTGGTAAAATTCTGGGTAACTCCAACAAACTTAAGCTCTCACAAACTTGTCTTATTTTATAAATACAAATTATTTTTTAATTAAAATAATTTAATTAAATTATATATTTATTTAATATCAACTACATTTTANTAAAAGTACTTGTAACTTTAAAAAATATGTGAAACTAATAATGGGTGTGATTTCAGTAGAACAAGTATTGTGAAGTATTATTTTATATTCACTGTGCTAATTTAAATACATTTAACTTTAGGTTGCATTAAACTCTTTAATATATTTTCCTTGAGTTGTTATATATGGAAGACGACTATGAAAAAAGAGGAGGTTAAGTGGTGTGAGTTGAACTTATGGCCTAGGGGTATGTTTAAGAGGTAAAGTGATGGTGGTAAAATTCNAAGATGATTTCTAATAATTTGAATAAATATATACTATCCAAACATGAAAATATATGAGAAAAACAAAATGTTTTTTAAAATGTTATTTTATATATATATATATATATATAAAACAATGTCACTTGGTGAAGAAATTGAGCATCATGGGCACCTTCCATGATAATGAAACGAATGTATAAAAGTTCGTAAAAAAAATCAGCATCGTGGGCACCCTCCATGATAATGAAACGAATGTATAAAAGTTGGTAAAAGGTTTCTATAAATATGAAAAGAGATATTTTAAATATTAAAAAAAACTTTATTATTGACATTGACATATTTTTTATTTAGAAATTAAGTTTTGAGTTTTAAAAACAATATTTTTTATTTAGAAATTAAGTTTCGAGTTTTAAAAACAATAGATAGGTATGAAAAAGTCATAACTTAATAAATAAGTATAAAATGTGATAATTGAGTTAAGATAAAATAAAATAGGTATGAAAAAGTCATAACTTAATAAATAAGTATAAAATGTGATAATTGAGTTAAGATAAAATAAAGAATAATCATTATATAAAAATAATATAATAAAAAAACAATTAAAATTAAAAAATTATTCGGAAATTTTTATTTTTTTTAATATTTTAAAATTAAAATTAAAAAATTAAAAAATATTTAAAATATTAAAAAAAAATAATAATCTTAATAAAAAAAACATGTTATTTAGTAATTTACAAATATAAATGAAATATTAATATGAATATAAATTAGACAAATTTTGGGGCTCGGCGTACATGTACTTTGCTTATCTCATTTTATACACAACACTATACACCTAAATATAGGCTCACAGAAATTTTTATATGGGAAACTGAAATAATTATTAATATAAAAATAGGTTCACCTAATTAAATTAATATATGGAAATTGTAGAAATTATTATAAAGTAAAAGATGTGGTTTTTTTTATTCTCTTTGTTTTAAAAAGGTTTGGTCAATTAAGTTTATTTTCATTGGTTGTAGGATGGAATGTTATCCTCTTCGCTCAAGTTCTATTTCTATAAAATGATACTTTGAAGATAATAAAGAATGCTTAAATTAAAAATATGTGTTTCCTCTTAAAAAGTTAAAAATTCAAATTTATAGAAAAATAAATATGTTCTTCGGTAAAATCGTAATCCAATGGCGATTACGATCCAATGGCGATTATATTCTTCGTAAAATCGTAATCCAAATTTATAGATTCTTCGGTAAAATCGTAATCCAATGGCGATTGGAAAAACGCCTCTTCGAGTTTGAAAAGCCAGTTTAAAATTCATTGAAACAAACGCCTCTTCGAATAGCTGGAGTCCCGATAGGACTGGGAAACTCCCCTTTCAAACGATAGTCCAAAAAATCGTAATCCAAGGGAAATAGGAAAAACGCCTCTTCGAGTTTGGAAAAAGTATAAAATTGTAATCCAATAGCGATTATAAGGGTACAGTATTTTAGCCACTTGCAGATCATGGGAACAGTATTTCAGAGACTTGCAGGTCATGTTGGACTATAATCTGGTCCCACAGTCTACAAAGGGAAAAGGGTACGTTGGAATTTAATCACGATTTTTAATAAAATATCAGATGTGCAAATGCATTTCTCTTGCAATTTGAGGTACTGTGCCTAATGTAAATTTGACCAGAAAATTGCATAGCCTCGTACACATGAATATTCCAAAATAACTAAGTTTAGTTTTCATATCATATCACAAAATTCAGGACAATTAAAGTTAAAACAAAAATTATTTGCAATTGAATGTACAATATGTTGGTCGTACAAAACAAATTGAAGTTCATGATTCAACTCGCCTCAATCTGGCAAAGTGCAAAAAATGTGGAATATTGCAGAATATGGATATATAACCAAACTATATATATATATATATATATAATAAATCTATTATTATTATATATAAATATATAATAATAATAATAATAATCTATATATATATATATGATGATGATTAATGTCCACTAAGATCTAATTAGTCTATCCGACCTTAAGAGGGTAAGTAATTACTTGTGATTCTTTAGAATTTTGTTTCTGTGCTCGAAAAGCATTAAGACAAGCTTTCCAAGATCACCGTACTTTTGTTGAGTTAAGAGGTTAGGAAGGCTGGTAGTGTGATCAATATTTTGAAAATGAGATCTAATACGGGTATAGGCTGGACAATCTAAGAGAAAGTGCTTTTCATCTTCAACCTTCTTAGTGTCAC
>SNQJ01S0030319.1:129360-147623 GCA_010110895.2 Picea sitchensis | reverse complement strand
ACTTGGTACATGGTTGGAGGTACTTGTTAGTAGTATTGTTGACACATGGTTTATGGATGATGTAGCATACTTGTCTTGGTATATTATTAGAAGCACATATTGATATTGGTGATGATTATAAGTTGTTGTGATATGCTTGGTTGTTGCACATCTTGGTGATATTATGCATATGTTTGAGAGTTGTCTTGATGATTGATATTGGTGAGTAGATCAGATTTGGTTGATAATATTGATGAGACAGGTTGTTGTGACAGGTTATTTGTACTGGTTTGGTGCATGGTTGATGCATTTGTTTATCGTAGAGGTTGAGGTATAGTTTGATGTTTGGTACATGTTGGCACATGTCATTGCTAAAGGTTGTTAAAGGTTGTTTGGTGCAAGTTGATTGGTACAGGTTTACAACAATATATCTCATAGTGATGGTATGATAGTGGTTCCATCATTCTACTTATATTTCAGGGCGATTGGACGGGGCAAGGACAGGTGGTTGTAGCCACCTTCTGGTTGTAGTCAGATAACATAGGGGGTCATAGCCTCCTTCTAGTTATAGCCAAAGAATTGGGGAGTTGGAGCTTCCCTCAGGTTGTAGCCTAAGAAACTAGGAGGTTGGAGCCTCCTTCCAGTTGTAGCTGGAAAACAAAGGAATTTGGTGCTTCCAATGAAAAATCATTATGTGGTTTTCTCCCGCTTTGGGTTTCCACGTAAAACACTGGTGTATTGTGTATGTGTGTGATTTATCATTTGTTCATTGTTTATTTACTCTGCAACTATTGGATGATAATGCTCTATTGATATAACACTTTCATTTGATGGTGAAAAAGTTTAAATTTCTCTATTACTAATTCATCCCCCCTCTGAGTAATCCAACAATTGGTTTCAGAGCCGGTTCCTTCAGGAAATAGTTTAACCACTGGAAGGAGATCATGGATTATTCTGAGAATGGAGTATCAATGTTTAATGGTCAGAATGGTTTAAAGTATGAGATGTGGAGCAGAAGGACGAAAGTATTTTTACAGGCACAAGGACATTATATTTGGCTATCAGTTGTTACAGGACACGATAGTTCAAAAAGGGAAAAGACTGCAACCAAGAATGAATTGAAGAAGAATAACAAAATAGCAATAGATTTCATCTAGGAAGGATTACCTAATCTGGTAAGAGAAAATTTTGGTAAATGTTCATCAGCCAAAGAACTTTGGGATAAGTTACATGACATATATTCTTCACCCATCACAGATTCAGAAGATGCATATACAAATCAAGAAGAATTATGTTCACCATGTCAAACAGATTCAGAAGATGAAGAGTACATAATCACCATAGGTATGTTGTTTTTATTTAATTGTAAAAAACACAAACATCTTGAAATAGAATGCCATGAAGGAAATGAGATAGAAAAACTAATTGAAAAGGAAGACAATTATGAAGAAGAATTGATTAGTGCTTTAGATGAACTAAGAGAAGAAAATAAGTTACGCAAGAATGAATTGATGAAACAAAAGGAAAGTGTTCACATTTTTGAAGAATCCCGACAGGTCATCGAGAACTTAAGAACTCGGCTAGAAGAAGCCAGAAAGATTGAAGAAAATCTTGAATATCAAATGTAGTATTTGGAAGCCAACATAGAAGCACAGAAGAAAGAAGCAGAAATGAGAGAGAAGATATTGACATCTCATCTTAAGGAAAGAAATAACGATCTCAAACCAACTTGAGGCAAAGTTTGGTCAAGAAGAGAAAGGACTTGAAGAATAAATAATTACATTAAAAATTCAGCGAAAAGAACAGAAGAAGTCATGAAGTCTCAAATAATGAAGAAATAAGAAGAATTTGAGAAGCTTGAAGAATAAGTTGTCACATTGAGAAGTAAAATCATCAAGCTCAACCATAATGTTGAAGAGACATAAACATCCACATCAGTTATAGAGAATGAAGAGAAGCACTCTAGGTTGCTAGAAAAGAAGAATGAAGAAAATAGAAAGAGTTATGCAGAAGTACTCAAAGGAAGGAATCATGGTCAACCAAAATCTAAGAAAACTATTGAAGATACATATTCAAGAAGAGCATCCATTTTCAAGCCACAAAGAAGATTCAATCATGATCATGATCAGTTAAGGAAAAAATTCAGAAGGACTACGCCAAAAATAAGATCATTCACTCCCAGATATGCAAATTTCTTTTATGGTCATTGTTTTTATTGTACTAACTTTGGACATAAGGTTGCAGATTGCAAGGATTATAAAAGAAATGTTCAAGCAAGAAATGTTTGTGTGGCCCCACATAACATTGAATGTTACAAATGTCATAACTATGGACACATAGCTAGTGATTGTAGAAGCATGATTGATACTTCCATGAAAGAGAACACTAATATCATATGTAAGAAAGTATGGATAAGAAAACACGAAGAACAGGTTAACAAAGACCAGGTCCCAGAGTTCGCAAGATTGGCAATAAAATGAGATGAAGGAAATTCTACAGATAAAAAGAAAGATGACAGATACAAAAAGGTTTGGAAAACAAGTGAAAGAAAAGAAGGGCATGTAAATAAGGAACAGGTTCAAGAGATTTTACTTTCAACCATTGTAGTGAAAGATGGATCCACAGACAGAAAGAAAGAATTCAGATCTCAGAGAGATGATGAATATACCAATGAAGATGATGATGAATACACATCAGAGAAGGAATTGTTTTGAGCCATCCGGCTTAGAGACAACCAAGTAACATGAATATTAGACAGGAGGAGTCTATGTGATAGTTGTGACAGACCAAAGAACCGTCCTCCGAACAACTTACAGAGTTTGAATAGATAGATCCAAAGAAGTCAATTAACAGAAGTACAATCAGTTGTAGTAGTGAATACTTCATGATAGTACAGTGATAAATGGGTCAACATTATGGACAATGTGCAGTAGAGTCTTGGATAGTATGGACATAGATGGATTCATAGGAACACTTAGTAGGTTTGGAAAGATATATGACAGTGGAATAGAGCATGGATTCATAGATTGGTTCAGAGAGTGGTTCAGAGACAAAGGAACATTATCATAATGGATGATAATTACACAAGAAATGGCTTGAACAATGTTAATGGATTCAAAATTGACAGATATTTTTTGGACACATGCAGTGTAGACAATAGTTCACATTCAAAATAGAGTAATTCTTAGAAACAACAATGACAAAACTTCCTACGAGCTATGGAAAGGAACACCTGCAAATGTGAAGCACTTCAGAGTATTTGGAAGAAAATGCTACATCAAAAGAGAAGATGGCAGAATGGGAAAGTTTGACTCTTGTGTGGACAAAGGAGTACTTGTTGGTTCCTCAAGTACAAGGAAAGCATACAAGTGTTACAATCTGAGGTTGAACAAAGTTGTGGAAAGAATCAATGTAACAATTGATGAAACAGGTGGACAATAATTAAAGGAAGAAGAACATGAATCAATGGAACAACTTTACGAAGAAGAAGCATAAGATGAAGAAGAAGTCTACAACAAACAACCAGAAGGATTTCAGTTGTCAAAGAACATAGATTACGTGTGCAAATTGAAGGCCTTGTATTGTATAAAACAAGCTCCTAGAGAATGGCACTCTAGACTGGATAAATATTTACATCAGACAGGGTTCAAAAAAGGAAGTGCAGACAACAACCTCTACATCAAGGTAACTCAAGATAGTATTTTATTAATTGAAGTTTATGTTGATGATATTATTTTTGGAAGAAATGATTACAGGTTCAGCCATAAATTTGAAAAGGATATGCATAATGAATTTGAAATGTCATTACTTGGAGAAYTATCSTTYTTTCTGGGTCTTTAGATACGTCAAAGCAACCAAGGAATTTGTATTTCTCAAACTAATTATATCAGAGAAATATTAAAGAGGTTTGGAATGAAATATTGCAAATTAGTTACCACTCCTATGTAAACCAGTTGCAAGTTGAGCAAAGATGATGATTCAAAGTCTACAGACCAGAGGAAATACATGTCAATGATTGGTAGCTCACTATATGTGACAACATATAGATAGATGTAATGCAGACAGTTGGAAAGGTCGCACGATTTCAAGAATCACCAAAGGAATCACATGTCGTAGTACTGAAGAGGATTTTCAGATATCTGAAAGGAACATAAGAGTTTGGATTATGGTATCTAAAAGAAAAGGATCTATCACTTATTGCCTACACAGATGCAGATTGGGAAGGTTGCATTGATGACCGATGAAGCACTAGTGGATCAGTGTTCTACTTGGGTGAGTGTTTAGTATCATGGCTAAGAAAGAAACAATCATCAGTATCTTCATCTAAATCCAAAGAAGAATATATTGCAGCAGCAACATGTTGTACACAAGTTATATGGATGAAACAAACTCTGACAAATATACATGTTGAGTATGATGAGCCCATTCCAATATATTGTGATAATACAAGTGCCATCAATATCTCAAAGAAACTGATGATGCACTCCAATACGAAGAACATTCCAATCAAGTATCACTTTCTACAGGAATAGGTTGTAGAGAAGAACATCATAGTTGAATATGTGGGCACAAAAGAATAAGTGGCAGGCATATTTACAAAACCGCTTCCACGGGAAGCCTTTGAGTATCTTCGTCAGAGACTCTGAGTAATTTATACTCAAAAATGAATGTTTTTGAATGCTTATATTATATGTATTAGATTTACACGAGGAAGCACCATAAAGAGGACAGTTCAGGTTGGGAGATCAGTTTTAGGAAGAGTTCATTTAGGGGGAGTATCCCCAAGGACAGTTCAGTTAGGGGCATCAACCCCGAGTGGAAAGATATATTAGTCATTGATGACAAAGGGGGAGAGATTTATCATATGTAGAGCACAAAGGCATGGTTTTAGGGGGAGAGGTTGTCACAGGAAGAGAATGAGTGATATGACTTCAGTATTGCATGACATGACTTAAGTATTGCATCAGGGTGTTTCCATCAATGCCAAAGGGGGATATTGTTGATTAATTGGGTTGGTTGTCATTAATGTCAACCCTTGAAGAAAGTTTGTTAGTGAATTCTGGTAGCACAAAGGTTTGGGTAATGGAACCAAGTTTGTTTGATGGATAATGGTATGAATTTTGATATATTTTTAGGTAAAACTATTCTAGATAGATACTACATGTCATGTCATTTCCGGTGGTATGTGGAACATCACATAAATCCTCAAGATTAGAGAGTTATGGCCATGTGAAGTTGGAGAACCCTCATGATTCATCTAGAATCCCCAATAGGTCAAAGTAGTCAAAGTTTTTGCAAAGAATAAATTATTTCAATAATAAAGTGAAGTGATGAGTGTACTATAAGTCAAAGAGGATGCAAAACAAAATATTTAAATAATAAAGTTAATGGAGAACTTACTAATTATGAAAAGTGGTTAAGTTAAGTGGACAAGTGGTTATAAGTGGGTTAACCCTAAAATAAGGAAAGTGGGTTAAGATGGTTATAAGGTAACCCCTTGAGGAAGCTACATAAAAATGTAAATAAGAGGCAAGGGTATCTCATTCAAAAGACACTTGAATATCATTGAATATCTATTTTGTGAAAGGTTATTTGGGCAGATATTATTGATAGAGAAAAATTGCAGTAGAAAAAGTGTGGCAGGAAAAGTGTGGTAGAAAAAGTGTGGAAGGAAAACTGCAGCAGAAAAAGTGCGGCAGGAAAAGTGTGACAGAAAAAACGCGACAGGAAAAGTTCGGCAAAAAAAGTGAGGAAGAAAAATCGCAGTGGGAAAAGTGTGGCAAGAAAAGTGCGGAAAAAAAATGCAACAAAAAAAGTGCGGTAGAAAAATTGCAGCAGTGGATTCACGACAACATAACGCGACAAAAAAAAAGTATGGTTCTCATATGTGTAGTGTTGAATTTATGAATCAAGTTGAGGGTTTGCCTTGTAAATATGTTGGATGCCCTCTTGGGATTTTATGGTTTGTTGTAGAGTTGATCTGAGGCAGATCTATTGAAGTTTAATATTGGTTCATGTTCGAGGGATTTTGGTTGAGGTATGTTGTTGAATTTATTGGTACAGATAGAGGTTGTATAAAAGTGAGCTTCTAGCACATGGTTTGAGGTACAGACTTGTGTTATAGTGTTTGAGGTATATGTGATCAGATCAGATTTGGATGATGAAATTGATGAGGGAATCAAGATTTCGGTTGAGGTACATGTTGGGTACATGGTTGAGACAATTAGTTGATGAGTTGGCACATACATGAGGTGTATAGTTGATGATGTTGGTACATCTTGATGATTCATAGTTGATGTGTATTTGATGCATGATTGGTACATATTTGGTACATGGTTGGAAGTACTTGTTATTAGTATTGTTTACACATGGTTTATGGATGATGTAGCATACTTGTCTTGGTATATTATTAGAAGCACATATTGATCTTGGTGATGATTATGAGTTGTTGTGATATGCTTGGTTTTTTCACATCTTGGTGATACTGTGCATATGGTTGAGATTTATCTTGGTGATTGATCTTGGTGAGTAGATTTGATTTGGTTGATAAGATTGATGAGACAGACTGTTGTGATAGGTTTTTTTGGACATGTTGTTGTACCATGTTATTTGTACAGGTTTGGTGCATGGTTGATGCATTTGTTTATGGTACAGGTTGAGGTATAGGTTGATGTATGGTACATGTTAGCACAGGTTATTGGTACAAGTTGTTATAGGTTGTTTGGTGTAGGTTGATTGGTACAGGTTTACAACAGTATATCTCACAGTGATCGTGTGGCAGTGGTTTCATAATTCTACTTATATTTCATGGCGGTTGGACGAGGCAAGGACGGGTGGTTGTAGCCACCTTCCGGTTGTATCCGGAGAACATAAGGGGTTGTAGTCAAATAATTGGGGAGTTGGAGCTTCCCTTAGGTTGTAGCCTAAGAAACTAGGGGGTTGGAGCCTCCTTTCAGTTGCAGCTGGAAAACAAAGGAAGTTGGTTCTTCCAATGAATGTAATTCTGAAAGACATATAAGAAAAAACATTCTACGGTTTTCTCTTTCTTTGGGTTTCCACGTAAAACAATGGTGTACTGTGTATGTGTGTGATTGATCATTTGTTCATTGTTTATTTACTCTACAAATATTGTATGATAGTTCTATATTGATATAACACTTGCATTTTATGGTGAAAAATGATTAAATTGCTATATTACTGATTCACCCCCCCTCTCAGTAATCCAACATTTCCCTCGTTGGGAATTTCATAGCTTTGGAAATCCCTGATTTTCAGGGTGTGTCAATCATCAAAATTGTTCTCTCACACATGTCCTTTCATGCCCGGGGTTAGCTTCATCTTGTTCCCCCCCTCATGGATTCATAATCATCTCTTTTAACTTGGATTTTCCTTCTACTCCCCCTTTATTAATTAAATAAAAATCGTGTCTCTTATATATGTCCAGTAATTAAGGACACTTGGAAAGTCACTATATTGCACAATAATTAAATTAATAACAACTAGTTTTTCCTACAAATCCTAATTTCAAATTTTTCCACTTAGGAAATTATTAACATGCCAAATACTTTATTTGATGGGTATTACAATGATTCCATTTTTTAGCAGTTAAAGTGTCAACATCAACCAATATTTCTTTTAAAACTTTTATTCTCTTGAGCCAATAAGTTTTCAATTGCTTTATGCGAATAAGGCATGGTAAGTCTTCCTTTTTCCTTTTTAGTTCACTCGTTCCAGAAACTTTCAAAACAAATGTAATGATAGCATCCTTATAAAAACCCTCATCATTTTTGAGGTCAACCTATAGATATTCTCTGAGATTTTGAATTCTAGAACCAAAAGAAACAAAGTTGCTTGCCAAATCCCATGCCTCTACAATGAGAGACATTCTCTTCTTTATGTTTTCCCCAACATAGTGTCTTATTGCAGTAAGAAAACTTGATGTTCCTTTTAACTTTGAGCTTGACTCTAGTGTTTTGTTGGAGCTTTTCCTAGGTTGAATAGTAGCAATAGGACTTGTAAACAATGGAGGTGGCATTAAAGTATACTCCATTTTTTTAACCCTTTCTTTGAGCATAGCATTTTTGTCTTCCATTTCATCCATTGTCACTTCCATAGCATCACCTATAGCTCTATTAATCATTGCAATTCTTTATGGTAAAACTCCACTCAAATTGAATTTTGAATTTGTTTTTCCTTGAATCTTGTTTCCTTTTGAGTTTACTCTTTCAAGTAATAATTTATTATAATTTTTTTCAAATAAAGAATTGTCAAGAGTTAAGGATTCTTTTGTTGGGTATGTGTTATATTCTTTGCATGAATAGCACTAGTTTCTACTACATTGCACCGATAACGTAGGGGGGTTTGAGGGGGGGGCTCGTTTTCCGTGTCTCTCGATTTTCGTTTCCATTGTTGAGCGATTTTTCGGCACGTGGTTTTTTCGATGGTTTTCTATTTCTGGTTAAGGAATTAGGGTTGTTGACTAATCCAAGTCATTGGGTTAGGTTTTTGGATGTCGTTGGCTCCTATATGTATATTTTATTGTAAACAATGTATCACTATGAATGAATATAGAATATGTTGGTTTTCCCGATTTGGGTTTCTAGGGGAAAAATCTTTGTGTAATGTGTGTATTTTCCATTGTATATTTTATGTTCTTTTATTGAAAATCTATTTGCAGTAAAATATTGTACAAGGTTAAAATCTACATTTGGTATTAGAGCATTGTTGGCTTCAGGGGGATGCCTTTCTGGTCAAAGTTTTGGCTAAGGAATTTGATAAGACTTGTTATAGTGGGAGATCTATGGTATTGGTTTTTCAAGTGAAAGGAAATGGTGAGCAGTTCGAAAATGGAGATTGAGAAATTTAATGGGAAAATTTTTGAGTTGTGCAAGCTCAATATGGAAGATCTATTGGTGGACAAAGATCATTGGATCGTGGTGGATCCAGGTACTGCACCTATAGGAACTTCAACAGATGAATGGAAAAAATTGGATTGGAAGGCGAAGAGCACAATCCGACTTTGTATCTCAGATTCAATATTGTTGAATGTGTCATAGGAATCTACAGATAAATATTTATGGGATAAGTTAGGGAAGTTGTATCAGTCTAAGTCCCTAGTAAATAAATTATTCTTGAGAAAGAAGATGTATAACCTGAGGATGAGAGATGGAGACTCGGTGGCAGAGCATTTGAACAGATTTAATATTGTGGTAAGTTAGTTAGTATCTGTTGAGATTAAAATTTTAGATGAAGATAAGTTTATCAGTTTACTGTGCTCTTTACTAGACTCGTGGGATAGTCTGTTTGTGGCCATAGGTAGTAATACAACTGCCTTGATTTTTGATGAAGTGGTATCATCCTTGTTTTTCGAGGAGATGAGACAGAAGAACATGGAAGGACAGAGCATAGACACATTATTTTCAAGAGGACGCTCCCAGGAAATAAATAGATCTAAGTCCTCAAGTGGGAGATCTAAGTCTAAGGGTAGATCTAAATGTCCTAGAAATTTTGTAAAGGTATGTTGGAGATGTGGAAAAGAAGGGCACTACAAGAAAAAGTGTAGATCCAAAATTGAGAAAAAGAAGGGATCTGAAGAAGCTCCTTCTATAGAAGAAAATACCTCCAAGGAAGAAGGAGGGATGTGTACTTGGCTTATTCAAGAACACATGCAGATCGTGAGGCATGGTTGGTTGACGCAGGTGCATCCTTTCATATGACTCCCCACAAGGAGTGGTTCTATGAATATGAAAGGTATGATGGAGGTAATGTTTTCCTATGTGATGATTCAACAACTAGAATCATAGGATGAGGAAAAGTCAAGTTGAGGCTCATAGATGGAAGGATTAGAACACCAGCTGGTGTTCTGCACATCCCATGTGTTAGTATCCAGATACTAATTATTCAATTTTCTCCTTGTTGCAGGAATGGGGTTATTCTTGTAGCACCAAAAAGTGTTAGTACCTAGAACTTCAAGTTTAAAAATTTAAAGGACCGTTGCTTAAACATGTTTTTTATGCAGCGCAGGCCATTTTTTATATGTGTTTTTATGATTTTGGATTGATAGTATTATATCTTGGGTTATTTTGGACAAGTGAAAAATAATTCTTTCCTTTTAGGAAAATCTGGGTTTCGGACCTTTTTACAGTGCTAATGTTTACTCTAGAAAAATTATTGGGCCCACAGGCCCAATCTCCAATTAATCCCATCAAGGATTAAAGACCAAGTTCATAGGTTATCGATCCAAGCACCTGGCATCAAATACAACACAGGTTAGTACCTACTGCTACTAGGCACACAACACAACATTACAATGCACAAATGCCAATCCAAGCCACATGGAGGAGGAAGCCCTCATGCAGCCAAAGCATTGCACTATGCGTCGATTCAGGTTGGAGACAATAGATCATATAAAGTCCTAGTTACTTTATTTCTTTGTGCATATTACCTATTGAAAAAATAAAATAAACAGTGCACAAGCCCAAGTCTAATTCTCAATCTTAAGCATCAACTTGCACTGAGGAGGTGTAAAGTTCTCAGTGTTGGGTTCACCAATGTATACACATTTGTTGATCATCCAGATGTCATATCATCAACAGGTGTTCTAGTAGTCATGGAAATGCTATTCCAGAAAGGCCAACGAATGTTAGCATAGAATGTACTTCAAGTAGCTATAGTAATGAGATAGTAGATAAACCTAGTTCGAGTGAGCAATCTGATTCTGATATTAGATATCAACCAATTCAACACCAGAAGAATGTTGGATCAAGGTTTACTCAAGTGTTATATGGTGCCTTAAGGGAAGAAGAATTGTTTGATAACATGGTGTTGCTCTATCATTTGGGTCTGGACCCAAATTTTAAGCAGGCATCATATTATATGTCTCATTAGTCGCAATCAATTTCTCTATTGGATGACGCAGATAAGCATATCAGAGCAGAGGAAACTTCCCATGATCATTTGAAGTGTCTAAAAAAAGATCGGAATGTGTATAGAGAGGATTTAGTTGATTGCATACGGCAGTGTACTTGGTATAAAGTTTCTCTATTATCTAGGTGGAAGAAACGGGGAATGTATGCAACATGCATGTGGATAGTGCAATTACTCTTGATCCTTAGAAAAAAATATGAAGTTTTTCCCTATGTACCCAAGTTCTATGTTGAAACATTGGTAGATTGTTTCCATGAACTCCGCATGAGTGATCCTCCTTTCGCTTCTCCAGCAGCTCTTTTGCAGCAAGGGCTCTCTTCATTTGTGACTTTTCTTGTTACACATTTCAATGATCCAAGGATAGAAAATGAAGATCTAAGAGATGTTCTACTGCAATCCATATATGTATTAGTACAGTATAAAGAGTACATGGTNGCATTGCACTATGCGTCGATTCAGGTTGGAGACAATAGATCATATAAAGTCCTAGTTACTTTATTTCTTTGTGCATATTACCTATTGAAAAAATAAAATAAACAGTGCACAAGCCCAAGTCTAATTCTCAATCTTAAGCATCAGCTTGCACTAAGGAGGTGTAAAGTTCTCAGTGTTGGGTTCACCAATGTATACACATTTGTTGATCATCCAGATGTCATATCATCAATAGGTGTTCCAGTAGTCATGGAAATTCTATTCTAGAAAGGCCAATGAATGTTAGCATAGAAGTACTTCAAGTAGCTATAGTAATGAGATAGTAGATAAACCTAGTTCGAGTGAGCAATCTGATTCTGATATTAGATATCAACCAATTCAACACCAGAAGAATGTTGGATCAAGGTTGACTCAAGTGTTATATGGTGCCTTAAGGGAAGAAGAATTGTTTGATAACATGGTGTTGCTCTATCATTTGGTTCTGGACCCAAATTTTAAGCAGGCATCATATTATATGTCTCATCAGTCGCAATCAATTTCTCTATTGGATGACGCAGATAAGCATATCAGAGCAGAGGAAAATTCCCATGATCATTTGAAGTGTCTAAAAAAAGCTCGGAATGTGTATAGAGAGGATTTAGTTGATTGCATACGACAGTGTACTTGGTATAAAGTTTCTCTATTATCTAGGTGGAAGAAACGGGGAATGTATGCAACATGCATGTGGATAGTGCAATTACTCTTGATCCTTAGAAAAAAATATGAAGTTTTTCCCTATGTACCCGAGTTCTATGTTGAAACATTGGTAGATTGTTTCCATGAACTCCGCATGAGTGATCCTCCTTTCGCTTCTCCGGCAGCTCTTTTGCAGCAAGGGCTCTCTTCATTTGTGACTTTTCTTGTTACACATTTCAATGATCCAAGGATAGAAAATGAAGATCTAAGAGATGTTCTACTGCAATCCATATATGTATTAGTACAGTATAAAGAGTACATGGTTGTCTTTGAAAGAAATGTAGCAGTGGAAAGGATTCCTGGTGCTTTGATTTTAGCATTTGATAACATGTTTTGGATTCCAGTAACAAACATTCTTTTGCAGCTTTGTAAGGGTTTTGGAATTGGAACTTCAAAACATGGAGAATCTTAGTCTAGTCTCTTTCAGGGTTTACTACAGAAAAAGTGTTACTTGGATGAAAAGTTGTTTGCATATTTCCTTAATCGCTTGTTTAACACCCTGAGTCAGACTATTAATGAAAAGAATGTGGAACGACTATGACGAGAAAGAACAATTCATGAAGTGCAGGTTGATCTTTCCACATCAATAGAAAATTTCTGCCATCAAGAGACAATTGAATGTGTGGTAGGAAATTGTGTAGCAACTATTCTTACAGGTGGGATGGTGAACAAAATGATGGGTCGAATTGGAAACACTCCAGTTGTAGGTGCTGGTAACTATGCCAACCATTTATGTGTTGTCTCTGCTACAAGAGAAGATATAATGCGAGCTACTATGGAAGCATTTGCAGCTGTAGCGATGGGTTATAAGGTAGCGGTGTCGATAACTGAAAGGAATAAAAGGGGTAAAGATCAATCAGTTCCAGATTTTATGGTAAAAGATAAGCAGTTCTTCAAGGCATGAATTAAGTAGTCAAATGATAGGATCAGATTTGGGTATAAGCTCTAGGTTTGAAGGGGTATTCGATTCCAGATTTTCCAAATCTCTTGCAATCGAATCAAATATTTATGATAATTGTTTTTAATGATAAGATCGTAATCCCTAAAAACTATAAATATTTGTGTTGTTTATAATTGCATAAAAAATCTATTCAAGTGTTGTCAGTCCATGATATTTTCATGAGTTATAATAACAGGACACTTGGCAACAATGAATCACCAATCAAATTCCAACTCTAGAATCACAACAGGGGATTCAATAAGTGATTTTAGGCAGCAATTAAACATTTAAGCTAAAGTTGATATTCTCAAGGCAGAAAATCAATTGTTAGAGGATAAAAAAAGGACAAATGGCCCTAATCTTTGATAGTCATATCATGCCCATCCTTTCTCGGAGTAAAATCAACAGACAAATGAAAAATCCATCAGCAACCTCATCTATTCGAGACTTTTTCAACCAACTTTAGTTTTGATTTTGTTTCTATTAGATTTTGTTGTTAGATTGAAGATTTTTTATTTTACCAAAGACATTTTTATTCAAAATAGGCATAGTAATATGCCTATTTATTGAGCAATTTGTAATAGAACAGGGAGGAGAGGCCCGAAGGGTTGAGGCCTGAGAATAATTTAATGAGATAACCATCCAGTATGTGTGATTGTAAGCCTGAGGGCATCTTATTCTGTGATCACTTCTGACATTGAAGATCTATGACAATTGTTTTTATCAGATTGTGATTTCCCTTGTTTTTTCACTCTGTTTTTCATCTTGCTTGAATGAATTGCAGAAATTAAGAATCAATGGCTGCCCATGGATAATAGATTCTTGAGCAGTAAAGATTTTGTTGTGACTACATATTATTTGTGTTTTTTTTTTCAAGTACCGTTACATCCATTTGACAAAGAGAATCTTGGTTTGATGGGTATTCTACTTTTTGCTTATTCCCTATTCTTCTCCCCATTTTCATATAAACATCTTATCTGATATAAAATTTGATTGCCTTCAATCAACATGGTGTTTACTTGACTCCATACCCAATGGTGTATCTCTAATCGAATGTTAGTTTATTGCCCTTTTCCCTTTCTCATTTAGTCTCATTGATCCATCAAATCAACCCATAATCAAATTTACCCACAAAACCATTGCAATCACTAAGATGTGCTAGGCTTGACCCTATAGTAATCTGGGGGCAACTTCTAGCTCCGACATATTTTGGTGTTGTTGTCGGGGACGAAGCAACGAAGACATCTTCCCTGGGAAGAACGAAAATGATCAAATCCACTTCTTGATCAACATACGCATATCAATATTAGCCACAACATTCAAGTTTAGACAAAGCCTAAGCATCAAACACAAGCTACATGGAGGAAGACCCCACGAGAAGGGATTTACATTTCTCTATGTGTCAGATGAGATTGGAACCTTTGTGATATATAAAGATTTATGATGTTACATTATTTATGCATGTAGGATAAATCTTATAGATCATATTAAAAAAATGGAGAAATCTGATCTCGCAAGACCTTCATGTGTTGAATTGGAATCTGTGAATGCAGGGCAACATTTGTTGAATGTGAAAACAGGTGTTGAGAAACATGGTGTTCAAACAGCTGGCAGTTCTTGGAAAGTGTTCAAAGTACTTTCTCATCCTCAAACTGCCACGCATTCCAGCTCTCTGTTAGTGGATCCTTGTTTCCAGATTGCTTGTATCAACTTGGAATCACAGAAGGCTAAGGAAACAAATTTAGAAATTCAAAGATGAGGACAAAGGCCATGAGTCGAATATAGTCTATTATGCATTGGTTGATAACCAAAAATCGATGTGGCTCCATCCTGTGTATTTTGCATGCCCTAATTTTGGTGGTAGAAACCATAAATAGCGAATGAAAATGAAATAACATAAACTATTAGTATTTCTCATTGAAAACTTGGTTGACAGATTTCAAATGTGCCAAGGGAAGTAACCATAAGAAATAACATATGTCCATATGTAATTTAAACGCCCAGGTGTGAAACGATTGATAAATGTGCTCGCCAGTAGAGAAAAAGATTCCCATGTGTAATCAACAAGAAGTGCTCAAAGATGCAAATGTCAAAGTCAATACTTGAGAAACATCAAGGCTAAATGTTGATAACCCTATAACGCATTCTTCTTGTGACCATCCTGTCTCATAACTCATGAGAAACCCGAGATCGTTGGATTGTATGAGATAATAATGTTAACCAAATGCATGAATCGAGACTAGAAATATCAGTTGGCATCAAAGAGATCATCTTCATTATTTTGAGGCATGAAATAGAAAACACACAGGTGGCAGAGCACTTAGTATCAAAGGATTTGATCAATCCACTTCTTCAGTGAATCTGGAAGCATGTGGTTAATTAGTATCTACAGAATGCTAACTGAGATCCAAATATCATATTTTAAGGCATTATATTAGTAATGAATGGGATATTCCATATTTTAGGCATCATTTGACTCCTTCAATGATGCATGTGGCAGGGGATTCATCAAATGATGAGGTCAATCCCATATTTCAAGGAGTTAACTCATTGTTTGAATGGTCCGTTCTAACAATTGAATCAACGTGAAATCAAGCACTACAATAAGGTAACAGATGAACAGGTGGTAAACAACTACATATTTATAGTGATCATTAAATATTTCCAGGCAGATGAAGTGGCATTCAAAGACATCATTTCCAGACTTCATGCAGTTAATTCGAGAGCCTTTTATTTTTAGTTTAGAGTTAGTTTTTATTTTTGAAATAAAAAATTAAAACAACTTAATCCTGTAAGATTTTATAAGAGAATGGAGGAAAAAAGAACCGATGGGGGGATTTAGGGGCAGAGGCCTATGTATGGATGGTTGTAAGCCTATGGGCAGATTTATTAAGCATTCATTTCTGGCATTGAACATCCATGTGAAATGTATTATCGTATTGTGATCTTTTATTTTTACATTCTGCTTTTTCCTCTTGCTTGAATGAGTTATAGACATTGAGAATCAATGGTTGTCCATAAACAATATATTCTTGGGAAACATAGAATTTGTTGTGATCTTCCTATTGCTTGTGTGCTTTGTTCAAGTACTTGTCGAATCCATTTTGCAGAGAGAATTTCTATTTGGTGGATGTTCTTCTATTTGTATCATTCTCCACTCTTCCATCCACCATCATATAAGTATTTTATCTGATATGCAATTCACCGACCTTCAATCTAACAGGGTGTTTACTTGACTCCATTCCCAATGGTATATCTTTGATCTAATGTTAGTTTATTGCCCTTTTTCCTTTCTCATTTAGTCTCGTTGATCCATCAAATCAACCCATCATCAAATTTACCCAAAAAACCATTGCAATAACTAAGATGTGTTAGGCTTGACCCTATAGCAGTCTAGGGGAAACTTCTAGATCTAACACCAAGTTTGGCCAAAAATTTGATTTCTGTAAGAAAAATGGACGATGGAGGGGTAAAAACAATATTTGAAAAGGAAACTTGCATGATGGTTCGAGGATCAATGGTGTTGTTGGAGGGAGTTTGGTTTGGAACTATGTATAAGATGCAACGAAGCACTACTATTGATGGGTGTAATTGTTCCATTGTTCTTGATATTGGAGTTAAAGAACAAAGAACTCCTACAGTCTCTGGAGAAAAGGTTATGTTGTGGCATCAAAGATTGGGTCATATCGAAGAGAAGGGTCTTCGACTACTACAAGGTAAAGGTATGGTTGAAGGTATGTCTAACTACTCTATGGATTTTTATTTCTATGAACATTATGTATATGGGAAGAAGAATCAGATAAGATTTCCTTCTGGTGCAACGAGGGAAGAAGGAATTTTACAGCTAGTTCATAGTGACTTTTTTTTACATGTGTCAGTTCCATCAATGTAAAAATATATGTACTATGTCTCATTTATAGGTGACTTCTCAAGAAATACTTGGATATATTTCCTCGGGAAGAAATTTGAATTCTTTGACAAGTTTAAATATTTGAAGGATCTTGTTGAGAATCAAAGAGAGAAAATAATTAAGGTGTTGAGGACAGATAATGGCAGAGAGTTATGCAGGAATGAATTTCAAGAATTTTGTAAGAAGTGTGGTATAACAAGGCAGAAAACTACTCCATATACACCTCAACATAACGGAGTTACAGAAAGGATGGATAATATGTTGATGGAAAAATCAAGGTGCATGCTCAGTGGTGTCGGGTTAGGGAAATAATTATGGGCAGAGGCAGTGGGTACTGCATGTTACCTGGTCAACAGATCACCCTCATCAGTGCTAGATGAAAAGACTTCACAAGAGGTATGGACTGGTAAGAAACCTTCTCTCACACATCTCAAGGTATTTGGTTGTGAGGCCTATGTTCATGTTCCAAAGGAAAGCAAGAGTAAGCTAGATTAGAAGGCTGAAAATTGTATCTTTATTGGGTATAAAGATGGTCTCAAAGGTTATAAGATTTGGAACCCAACAACTAATAATCTTGTGTATAGAGGAGATGTGGTATTTAGATAAATGAAGGATGTTTTTAAATAGGAATTCCTACCGAGTAAGGAAGGACCAGAGAAAATAGAGTTTGATTTAAAGGATGATAAATCAGACTCTACATAAGAATAATAAGAAGAAGAAGAAGATCATCATACTCCAATAATGAGGAGATCGGTTTGAGAAAAAAGGCTACCAGAAATGTATAATCCATCTGATTTTTTTTCAATCTTTTCTTTGTCTATTACTGATGATGATCCTGGAACTATTATGAAGGCAATGGATTCAGAGGATAGAAAACTCTAGAAAAAGGCCATGGATGACGAAATGGAAGCCTTGGATAAGAATGAGACTTGGGATCTAGTGGAGTTGTCGACTAGAAGAAATACCATTGGTAGAAAATGGGTATTTAAAAAGAAGTTGAATGAAAAAGGAAAAGTGGAGAAATACAAAGCTCGATTAGTAGTAAAGGGTTATTCCTAGGTTGAGGGAATTGATTTTGGTGAGATTTTGTCTCCTATTGCCAAGTTAAATTATATTAGATTTCTATTATATGTTGTTGTTTTGTTTTATTTTGAAGTAGACTAGATGGATGTGAAGACAACATTCCTACATGGGGATATGGAAGAAGAAATCTATATGAAGCAGCCATAAGGTTTTGTTGTGAAAGGAAAGAAGGAGATGGTATGCAAGCTGAAAAATTCCATGTATGGTTTAAAACAATCACCAAGGATGTGGTATCAAAAATTTGATACTTTTTTGTTT
>SNQJ01S0030319.1:109093-129350 GCA_010110895.2 Picea sitchensis | reverse complement strand
AGAAGCACTCTAGGTTGCTAGAAAATAAGAATGAAGAAAATAGAAAGAGTTATGCAGAAGTACTCAAAGGAAGGAATCATGGTCAACCAAAATCTAAGAAAACTATTGAAGATACATATTCAAGAAGAGCATCCATTTTCAAGCCACAAAGAAGCTTCAATCATGATCATGATCAGTTAAGGAAAAAATTCAAAAGGACTACGCCAAAAATAAGATCATTCACTCCCAGATATGAAAATTTCTTTTATGGTCATTGTTTTTATTGTACTAACTTTGGACATAAGGTTGCAGATTGCAGGGATTATAAAAGAAATGTTCAAGCAAGAAATGTTTGTGTGGCCCCACATAACATTGAATGTTACAAATGTCATAACTATGGACACATAGCTAGTGATTGTAGAATCATGATTGATACTTCCATGAAGGAGAACACTAATATCATATGTAAGAAAGTATGGATAAGAAAACATGAAGAACAGGTTAACAAAGACCAGGTCCCAGAGTTCGCAAGATTGGCAATAAAATGAGATGAAGGAAATTCTACAGATAAAAAGAAAGATGTCAGATACAAAAAGGTTTGGAAAACAAGTGAAAGAAAAGAAGGACATGTAAATAAGGAACAGGTTCAAGAGATTTTACTTTCAACCATTGTAGTGAAAGATGGATCCACAGACAGAAAGAAAGAATTCAGATCTTAGAGAGATGATGAATATACCAATGAAGATGATGATGAATACACATCAAAGAAGGAATTGTTTTGAGCCATCTGGCTTAGAGACTCCCAAGTAACATGAATATTAGACAGGGGGAGTCTATGTGATAGTTGTGACAGACCAAAGAACCATCCTCCGAACAACTTACAGAGTTTGAATAGATAGATCCAAAGAAGTCAATTAGCAGAAGTACAATCAGTTGTAGTAGTGAATACTTCATGATAGTACAGTGATAAATGGGTCAACATTATGGACAATGTGCAGTAGAGTCTTGGACAGTATGGACATAGATGGATTCATAGGAACACTTAGCAGGTTTGGAAAGATATATGACAGTGGAAGAGAGCATGGATTCATAGATTGGTTCAAAGAGTGGTTCAGAGACAAAGGAACATTATCATAATGGATGATAATTACACAAGAAATGGCTCGAACAATGTTAATGGATTCAAAATTGACAGATATTTTCTGGACACATGCAGTGCATACAACAATTCACATTCAAAATAGAGTAATTCTTAGAAACAACAATGAAAAAACATCCTACGAGCTATGGAAAGGAACACCTGCAAATGTGAAGCACTTCAGAGTATTTGGAAGCAAATGCTACATCAAAAGAGAAGATGGCAGAATGGGAAAGTTTGACTCTTGTGTGGACAAAGGAGTACTTGTTGGTTCCTCAAGTACAAGGAAAGAATACAAGTGTTACAATCTGAGGTTGAACAAAGTTGTGGAAAGAATCAATGTAACAATTGATGAAACAGGTGGACAATAATTAAAGGAAGAAGAAAATGAATCAATGGAACAACTTTACGAAGAAGAAGCATAAGATGAAGAAGAAGTCTACATCAAACAACCAGAAGGATTTCAGTTGTCAAAGAACACAGATTACATGTGAAAATTGAAGGCCTTGTATTGTATAAAACAAGCTCCTAGAGAATGGTACTCTAGACTGGATAAATATTTACATCAGGCAAGGTTCAAAAAAGGAAGTGCAGACAACAACCTCTACATCAAGGTAACTCAAGATAGTATTTTATTAATTGAAGTTTATGTTGATGATATTATTTTTGGAAGAAATGATTACAGGTTCAGCCATAAATTTGAAAAGGATATGCATAATGAATTTGAAATGTCATTACTTGGAGAATTATCCTTCTTTCTGGGTCTTTAGATACGTCAAAGCAACCAAGGAATTTGTATTTCTCAAACTAATTATATCAGAGAAATATTAAAGAGGTTTGGAATGAAATATTGCAAATTAGTTACCACTCCTATGTAAACCAGTTGCAAGTTGAGCAAAAATGATGATTCAAAGTCTACAGACCAGAGGAAATACATGTCAATGATTGGTAGATCACTATATGTGACAACATATAGATAGATGTAATGCAGACAGTTGGAAAGGTCACACGATTTCAAGCATCACCAAAGGAATCACATGTCGTAGTAGTGAAGAGGATTTTCAGATATTTGAAAGGAACATAAGAGTTTGGATTATGGTATCCAAAAGAAAATGATCTATCACTTATTGCCTACACAGATGCAGATTGGGAAGGTTGCATTCATGACCGGTGAAGCACTAGTGGATCAGTGTTCTACTTGGGTGAGTGTTTAGTATCATGGATAAGAAAGAAACAATCATCATTATCTTTATCTAAATCCAAAGAAGAATATATTGCAGCAGCAGCATGTTGTACACAAGTTATATGGATGAAACAAACTCTGAAAAATATACATGTTGAGTATGATGAGCCCATTCCAATATATTGTGATAATACAAGCGCCATCAATATCTCAAAGAAACCGATGATGCACTCCAATACGAAGAACATTCCAATCAAGTATCACTTTCTACGGGAATAGGTTGTAGAGAAGAACATCATAGTTGAATATGTGGGCACAAAAGAATAAGTGGCAGGCATATTTACAAAACCGCTTCCACGGGAAGCCTTTGAGTATCTTCGTCAGAGACTCTGAGTAACTTATACTAAAAAATGAATGTTTTTGAATGCTTATATTATATGTATTAGATTTACACGAGGAAGCACCATAAAGAGGACAGTTCAGGTTGGGAGATCAGTTTCAGGAAGAGTTCATTCAGGGGGAGTATCCCCAAGGACAGTTCAGTTAGGGGCATCAACCCCGGGTGGAAAGATACATTTGTCATTGATGAGAAAGGGGGAGAGATTTATCATATGTAGAGCACAAAGGCATGGTTCTAGGGGGAGCAGTTGTCACAGGAAGAGAATGAGTGATATGACTTCAGTATTGCATGACATGACTTCAATATTGCATCAGGGTGTTTCCATCAATGCCAAAGGGGGATATTGTTGATTAATTGGGTTGGTTGTCATTAATGTCAACCCTTGAAGAAATTCTGTTAGTGAATTCTGGTAGCACAAAGGTTTGGGTAATGGAACCAAGTTTGTTTGATGGATAATGGTATGAATTTTGATATATTTTTAGGTAAAACTATTCTAGATAGATAGTACATGTCATGTCATTTCCAGTGGTATGTGGAACATCACATAACTCCTCAAGATTAGAGAGTTATGGCCATGTGAAGTTGGAGAACCCTCATGATTCATCTAGAATCCCCAATAGGTCAAAGTAGTCAAAGTGTTTGCAAAGAATAAATTATTTCAATAATAAAGTGAAGTGATGAGTGTACTATAAGTCAAAGAGGATGCAAAACAAAATATTTAAATAATAAAGTTAATGGAGAACTTACTAATTATGAAAAGTGGTTAAGTTAAGTGGACAAGTGGTTATAAGTGGGTTAACCCTAAAATAAGGAAAGTGGGTTAAGATGGTTAGAAGGTAACCCCTTGAGGAAGCTACATAAAAGTGTAAATAAGAGGCAATGGTATCTCATTCAAAAGACACTTGAATATCATTGAATATCTATTTTGTGAAAGGTTATTTGGGCAGATATTATTGATAGAGCAAAATTGCAGCAGAAAAAGTGTGGCAGGAAAAGTGTGGTAGAAAAAGTGCGGAAGGAAAACTACAGTAGAAAAAGTGTGGCAGGAAAAGTGTGACAGAAAAAGCGCGGCAGGAAAAGTTCGGCAGAAAAAGTGAGGAAGAAAAATTACAGTGGGAAAAGTGTGGCAAGAAAAGTGCGGAAAAAAACGCAACAAAAAAAGTGCGGCAGTGGATTCACGACAACATAACGCTACAAAAAAAAAGTATGGTTCTCATATGTGTAGTGTTGAATTTATGAATCAAGTTGAGGGTTTGCCTTGTAAATATGTTGGATGCCCTCTTGGGATTTTATGGCTTGTTGTAGAGTTGATCTGAGGCAGATCTATTGAAGTTTAATATTGGTTCATGTTTGAGGGATTTTGGTTGAGGTATGTTGTTGAATTTATTGGTACAGATAGAGGTTGTATAAAAGTGAGCTTCTAGCACATGGTTTGAGGTACATACTTGTATTATAGTGTTTGAGGTATATGTGATCAGATCAGATTTGGATGATGAAATTGATGAGGGAATCAAGATTTTGGTTGAGGTACATGTTGGGTACATGGTTGAGACAATTAGTTGATGAGTTGGCACATACGATGTATAGTTGATGATGTTGGTACATCTTGATGAGTCATAGTTGATGTGTATTTGATGCATGATTGGTACATATTTGGTACATGGTTGGAAGTACTTGTTAGTAGTATTGTTTACACATGGTTTATGGATGATGTAGCATACTTGTCTTGGTATATTATTAGAAACACATATTGATCTTGGTGATGATTATGAGTTGTTGTGATATGCTTGGTTGTTTCACATCTTGGTGATATTGTGCATATGGTTGAGATTTATCTTGGTGATTGATCTTGGTGAGTAGATTTGATTTGGTTGATAAGATTGACGAGACAGGTTGTTGTGATAGGTTTTTTTGGACATGTTGTTGTAACATGTTATTTGTACAGGTTTGGTGCATGGTTGATGCATTTGTTTATGGTACAGGTTGAGGTATAGGTTGATGTATGGTACATGTTAGCACAAGTTATTGGTACAAGTTGTTAGAGGTTGATTGGTACAAGTTTACAATAGTATATCTCACAGTGATCGTGTGGCAATGGTTTCATCATTCTACTTATATTTCATGGCGGTTGGACGAGGAAAGGACGGGTGGTTGTAGCCACCTTCCGGTTGTATCCGAAGAACATAAGGGGTTGTAGCCTCCTTTTGGTTGTAGCCAAAGAATTGGGGAGTTGGAGCTCCCCTTAGGTTGTAGCCTAAGAAACTAGGGGGTTGGAGCCTCCTTCCAGTTGCAGTTGGAAAACAAAGGAAGTTGGTTCTTCCAATGAATGTAATTCTTAAAGACATATAAGAAAAAACATTCTACGGTTTTATCTTTCTTTGGGTTTCCACATAAAACAATGGTGTATTGTGTATGTGTGTGATTGATCATTTGTTCATTGTTTATTTACTCTGCAAATATTGGATGATAGTTCTATATTGATATAACACTTGCATTTTATGGTGAAAAAGGATTAAATTGCTATATTACTGATTCACCCCCCCTCTCAGTAATCCAACATTTCCCTCGTTGGGAATTTTATAGCTTTGGAAATCCCTGATTTTCAGGGTGTGTCAATCATCAAAATTGTTCTCTCACACATGTCCTTTCATGCCCGGGGTTAGCTTCATCTTGTTCCCCCCCTCATGGATTCATAATCATCTCTTTTAACTTGGATTTTCCTTCTACTCCCCCTTTATTAATTAAATAAAAATCGTGTCTCTTATATATGTCCAGTAATTAAGGACACTTGGAAAGTCACTATATTGCACAATAATTAAATTAATAACAACTAGTTTTTCCTACAAATCCTAATTTCAAATTTTTCCACTTAGGAAATTATTAACATGCCAAATACTTTATTTGATGGGTATTACAATGATTCCATTTTTTAGCAGTTAAAGTGTCAACATCAACCAATATTTCTTTTAAAACTTTTATTCTCTTGAGCCAATAAGTTTTCAATTGCTTTATGCGAATAAGGCATGGTAAGTCTTCCTTTTTCCTTTTTAGTTCACTCGTTCCAGAAACTTTCAAAACAAATGTAATGATAGCATCCTTATAAAAACCCTCATCATTTTTGAGGTCAACCTATAGATATTCTCTGAGATTTTGAATTCTAGAACCAAAAGAAACAAAGTTGCTTGCCAAATCCCATGCCTCTACAATGAGAGACATTCTCTTCTTTATGTTTTCCCCAACATAGTGTCTTATTGCAGTAAGAAAACTTGATGTTCCTTTTAACTTTGAGCTTGACTCTAGTGTTTTGTTGGAGCTTTTCCTAGGTTGAATAGTAGCAATAGGACTTGTAAACAATGGAGGTGGCATTAAAGTATACTCCATTTTTTTAACCCTTTCTTTGAGCATAGCATTTTTGTCTTCCATTTCATCCATTGTCACTTCCATAGCATCACCTATAGCTCTATTAATCATTGCAATTCTTTATGGTAAAACTCCACTCAAATTGAATTTTGAATTTGTTTTTCCTTGAATCTTGTTTCCTTTTGAGTTTACTCTTTCAAGTAATAATTTATTATAATTTTTTTCAAATAAAGAATTGTCAAGAGTTAAGGATTCTTTTGTTGGGTATGTGTTATATTCTTTGCATGAATAGCACTAGTTTCTACTACATTGCACCGATAACGTAGGGGGGTTTGAGGGGGGGGCTCGTTTTCCGTGTCTCTCGATTTTCGTTTCCATTGTTGAGCGATTTTTCGGCACGTGGTTTTTTCGATGGTTTTCTATTTCTGGTTAAGGAATTAGGGTTGTTGACTAATCCAAGTCATTGGGTTAGGTTTTTGGATGTCGTTGGCTCCTATATGTATATTTTATTGTAAACAATGTATCACTATGAATGAATATAGAATATGTTGGTTTTCCCGATTTGGGTTTCTAGGGGAAAAATCTTTGTGTAATGTGTGTATTTTCCATTGTATATTTTATGTTCTTTTATTGAAAATCTATTTGCAGTAAAATATTGTACAAGGTTAAAATCTACATTTGGTATTAGAGCATTGTTGGCTTCAGGGGGATGCCTTTCTGGTCAAAGTTTTGGCTAAGGAATTTGATAAGACTTGTTATAGTGGGAGATCTATGGTATTGGTTTTTCAAGTGAAAGGAAATGGTGAGCAGTTCGAAAATGGAGATTGAGAAATTTAATGGGAAAATTTTTGAGTTGTGCAAGCTCAATATGGAAGATCTATTGGTGGACAAAGATCATTGGATCGTGGTGGATCCAGGTACTGCACCTATAGGAACTTCAACAGATGAATGGAAAAAATTGGATTGGAAGGCGAAGAGCACAATCCGACTTTGTATCTCAGATTCAATATTGTTGAATGTGTCATAGGAATCTACAGATAAATATTTATGGGATAAGTTAGGGAAGTTGTATCAGTCTAAGTCCCTAGTAAATAAATTATTCTTGAGAAAGAAGATGTATAACCTGAGGATGAGAGATGGAGACTCGGTGGCAGAGCATTTGAACAGATTTAATATTGTGGTAAGTTAGTTAGTATCTGTTGAGATTAAAATTTTAGATGAAGATAAGTTTATCAGTTTACTGTGCTCTTTACTAGACTCGTGGGATAGTCTGTTTGTGGCCATAGGTAGTAATACAACTGCCTTGATTTTTGATGAAGTGGTATCATCCTTGTTTTTCGAGGAGATGAGACAGAAGAACATGGAAGGACAGAGCATAGACACATTATTTTCAAGAGGACGCTCCCAGGAAATAAATAGATCTAAGTCCTCAAGTGGGAGATCTAAGTCTAAGGGTAGATCTAAATGTCCTAGAAATTTTGTAAAGGTATGTTGGAGATGTGGAAAAGAAGGGCACTACAAGAAAAAGTGTAGATCCAAAATTGAGAAAAAGAAGGGATCTGAAGAAGCTCCTTCTATAGAAGAAAATACCTCCAAGGAAGAAGGAGGGATGTGTACTTGGCTTATTCAAGAACACATGCAGATCGTGAGGCATGGTTGGTTGACGCAGGTGCATCCTTTCATATGACTCCCCACAAGGAGTGGTTCTATGAATATGAAAGGTATGATGGAGGTAATGTTTTCCTATGTGATGATTCAACAACTAGAATCATAGGATGAGGAAAAGTCAAGTTGAGGCTCATAGATGGAAGGATTAGAACACCAGCTGGTGTTCTGCACATCCCATGTGTTAGTATCCAGATACTAATTATTCAATTTTCTCCTTGTTGCAGGAATGGGGTTATTCTTGTAGCACCAAAAAGTGTTAGTACCTAGAACTTCAAGTTTAAAAATTTAAAGGACCGTTGCTTAAACATGTTTTTTATGCAGCGCAGGCCATTTTTTATATGTGTTTTTATGATTTTGGATTGATAGTATTATATCTTGGGTTATTTTGGACAAGTGAAAAATAATTCTTTCCTTTTAGGAAAATCTGGGTTTCGGACCTTTTTACAGTGCTAATGTTTACTCTAGAAAAATTATTGGGCCCACAGGCCCAATCTCCAATTAATCCCATCAAGGATTAAAGACCAAGTTCATAGGTTATCGATCCAAGCACCTGGCATCAAATACAACACAGGTTAGTACCTACTGCTACTAGGCACACAACACAACATTACAATGCACAAATGCCAATCCAAGCCACATGGAGGAGGAAGCCCTCATGCAGCCAAAGCATTGCACTATGCGTCGATTCAGGTTGGAGACAATAGATCATATAAAGTCCTAGTTACTTTATTTCTTTGTGCATATTACCTATTGAAAAAATAAAATAAACAGTGCACAAGCCCAAGTCTAATTCTCAATCTTAAGCATCAACTTGCACTGAGGAGGTGTAAAGTTCTCAGTGTTGGGTTCACCAATGTATACACATTTGTTGATCATCCAGATGTCATATCATCAACAGGTGTTCTAGTAGTCATGGAAATGCTATTCCAGAAAGGCCAACGAATGTTAGCATAGAATGTACTTCAAGTAGCTATAGTAATGAGATAGTAGATAAACCTAGTTCGAGTGAGCAATCTGATTCTGATATTAGATATCAACCAATTCAACACCAGAAGAATGTTGGATCAAGGTTTACTCAAGTGTTATATGGTGCCTTAAGGGAAGAAGAATTGTTTGATAACATGGTGTTGCTCTATCATTTGGGTCTGGACCCAAATTTTAAGCAGGCATCATATTATATGTCTCATTAGTCGCAATCAATTTCTCTATTGGATGACGCAGATAAGCATATCAGAGCAGAGGAAACTTCCCATGATCATTTGAAGTGTCTAAAAAAAGATCGGAATGTGTATAGAGAGGATTTAGTTGATTGCATACGGCAGTGTACTTGGTATAAAGTTTCTCTATTATCTAGGTGGAAGAAACGGGGAATGTATGCAACATGCATGTGGATAGTGCAATTACTCTTGATCCTTAGAAAAAAATATGAAGTTTTTCCCTATGTACCCAAGTTCTATGTTGAAACATTGGTAGATTGTTTCCATGAACTCCGCATGAGTGATCCTCCTTTCGCTTCTCCAGCAGCTCTTTTGCAGCAAGGGCTCTCTTCATTTGTGACTTTTCTTGTTACACATTTCAATGATCCAAGGATAGAAAATGAAGATCTAAGAGATGTTCTACTGCAATCCATATATGTATTAGTACAGTATAAAGAGTACATGGTGAGATGTTCTACTGCAATCCATATATGTATTAGTACAGTATAAAGAGTACATGGTTGTCTTTGAAAGAAATGTAGCAGTGGAAAGGATTCCTGGTGCTTTGATTTTAGCATTTGATAACATGTTTTGGATTCCAGTAACAAACATTCTTTTGCAGCTTTGTAAGGGTTTTGGAATTGGAACTTCAAAACATGGAGAATCTTAGTCTAGTCTCTTTCAGGGTTTACTACAGAAAAAGTGTTACTTGGATGAAAAGTTGTTTGCATATTTCCTTAATCGCTTGCTTTAACACCCCGAGTCGACTATTAATGAAAAGAATGTGGAACGACTATGACGAGAAAGAACAATTCATGAAGTGCAGGTTGATCTTTCCACATCAATAGAAAATTTCTGCCATCAAGAGACAATTGAATGTGTGGTAGGAAATTGTGTAGCAACTATTCTTACAGGTGGGATGGTGAACAAAATGATGGGTCAAATTGGAAACACTCCAGTTGTAGGTGCTGCAACTATGTGCTAACCATTTATGTCTTGTTCTGCCATAAGAGAAGATATAATGCGAAGCTACTATGGAAGCATTTGCAGCTGTAGCGATGGGTTATAAGGTAGCGGTGTCGATAACTGAAAGGAATAAAAGGGGTAAAGATCAATCAGTTCCAGATTTTATGGTAAAAGATAAGCAGTTCTTCAAGGCATGAATTAAACAGTCAAATGATAGGATCAGATTTGGGTATAAGCTCTAGGTTTGAAGGGGTATTCGATTCCAACTTTTCCAAATTCAGAATCGAATCAATATTTATGATAATTGTTTTAATGATAAGATCAGAATCCCTAAAACTATAAATATTTGTACATTTATAATTTCATAAAAAATCTATTCAAGTGTTGTCAGTCCATGATATTTTCATGAGTTATAATAACAGGACACTTGGCAACAATGAATCACCAATCAAATTCCAACTCTAGAATCACAACAGGGGATTCAATAAGTGATTTTAGGCAGCAATTAAACATTTAAGCTAAAGTTGATATTCTCAAGGCAGAAAATCAATTATTAGAGGATAAAAAAAAAGGACAAATGGTCTCTAATCTTGATAGTCATATCATACCCATCCTTTCTGGAGTAAATCAATGTGACAAATGACAAATCCATCAACAACCTCAATTATTCGAAATTTTTGCAACCAACTTTAGTTTTTAGTTTGTTTCTATTAGATTTTGCTGTTAGATTGAAGATTTTATTTTACCAAATATTTTTATTCAAAAATAGGCACAGTAATATGCCTATTTATTGAGCAATTTGTAATAGAACAGGGAGGAGAGGCCCGAAGGGTTGAGGCCTGAGAATAATTTAATGAGATAACCATCCGCAAGATGTTTTGTAAGCCTGAGGGAATCTTATTCTTTGATCGCTTTTGACATTGAAGATATATGACAATTGTTTTTATCAGATTGTGATTTCCCTTGTTTTTCACTCTATTTTTCATCTTGCTTGAATGAATTGAAGACATTGAGAATCAATGTCTTCCCATGGATAATAGATTATCGAGCGGTAAAGATTTTGTTGTGACTACATATTATTTGCAGGTGTTTTTCAAGTACTATTACATCCATTTGACAAAGAGAATCTTGGTTTGATGGGTATTCTACCTTTTGTTTATTCCCTATTCTTCTACCCATTTTCATATAAACATTTTATCTGATATAAAATTTGATTGCCTTCAATCAACATGGTGTTTTATTTGACTCCATACCCAAATGGTGCATTCCTAATCTAAAGTTATTTCATTTCCCTTTTCCCTTCTCATTTAGTCTCATTGATCCATCAAACCAAACCACAATCCAATTTCATCTACAAAAACTATTGCAATCACTTTTAAGATGTGCTAGCTCTTTGACCCTATATAGTAACTGGGGCAACTTCTAGCTCCACATATTTTGGTGTTGTTGTCAGATCTACAATCTAAGACATCTTCCCCGGGAAGAACGTAAAATGATCAAACTAATTTTGATCAACATACGATATCAATATTAGCCAAATATTCAAGTTAAGACAAAGCCTAAGAGTAAAACACAAGCTACATGGAGGAAGACCCCACGGGAAGGTATTTACATTGCTCTATGTGTCAGGTGATATTGGAACCTTTGGTATATATAAAGATTTATGATGTTACATTATTTATGCATGTAGGATAAATCTTATAGATCATATTAAAAATGGAGAAATATGATCTCTCAAGACCTTCATGTGTTGAATTGGAATCTGTGAATGCAGGGCAACATTTGTTGAATGTGAAAACAGGTGTTGAGAAACATGGTGTTCAAACAGCTGGCAGTTCTTGGAAAGTGTTCAAAATACTTTCTCATCCTCTAACTCAATGATTCCAAAATGCTAGTGGATCCTTGTTTCCAGATTGCTTGTATCAACTTGGAATCACAGAAGGCTAAGGAAACAAATTTAGAAATTCAAAGATGAGGACAAAGGCCATGAGTCGAATATAGTCTATTATGCATTGGTTGATAACCAAAAATCGATGTGGCTCCATCCTGTGTATTTTGCATGCCCTAATTTTGGTAGAAACCATAAATACTTAATGAAAATGAAATAACATAAACTATTAGTATTTCTCATTGAAAACTTGGTTGACAGATTTCAAATGTGCCAAGGGAAGTAACCATAAGAAATAACATATGTCCATATGTAATTTAAACGCCCAGGTGTGAAACGATTGATAAATGTGCTCGCCAGTAGAGAAAAAGATTCCCATGTGTAATCAACAAGAAGTGCTCAAAGATGCAAATGTCAAAGTCAATACTTGAGAAACATCAAGGCTAAATGTTGATAACCCTATAACGCATTCTTCTTGTGACCATCATGTCACATCAAATGGATCTCGAGATCGATGGATTGTATGAGATAATAATGTTAACCAAATGCATGAATCGAGACTAGAAATATCAGTTGGCATCAAAGAGATCATCTTCATTATTTTGAGGCATGAAATAGAAAACACACAGGTGGCAGAGCACTTAGTATCAAAGGATTTGATCAATCCACTTCTTCAGTGAATCTGGAAGCATGTGGTTAATTAGTATCTACAGAATGCTAACTGAGATCCAAATATCATATTTTAAGGCATTATATTAGTAATGAATGGGATATTCCATATTTTAGGCATCATTTGACTCCTTCAATGATGCATGTGGTGGGGGATTCATCAAATGATGAGGTCAATCCCATATTTCAAGGAGTTAACTCATTGTTTGAATGGTCCGTTCTAACAATTGAATCAACGTGAAATCAAGCACTACAATAAGGTAATAGATGAACAGGTGGTAAACAAATACATATTTATAGTGATCATTAAATATTTCCAGGCAGATGAAGTGGCATTCAAAGACATCATTTCCAGACTTCATGCAGTTAATTCGAGAGCCTTTTATTTTTAGTTTAGAGTTGGTTTTATTTTGAAATAAAAATTAAAACAACTAACTCCTGTAAGATTTTATAAGAGAATGGAGGAAAAAAGAACCGATGGGGGGATTTAGGGGCAGAGGCCTATGTATGGATGGTTGTAAGCCTATGGGCAGATTTATTAAGCATTCATTTCTGGCATTGAACATCCATGTGAAATGTATTATCGTATTGTGATCTTTTATTTTTACATTCTGCTTTTTCCTCTTGCTTGAATGATTTACAAACATTGAGAATCAATGAATGTCCATAAACAATATATTCTTAAACATTAAAGAACTTGTTGATCTTCCTATTGCTTGTGTTTGTCTAAGTACTTGTCTAATCCATTTTGCGAGAGAATTTCTTATTTGTGGATGTTCTTCTATTTAATATTCTCCACTTTTCCATCCACCATCATATAAGCATTTCATCCTGATATAATTCACCTAATCTTCAATCAACATGGTGTTTACTTGACTTCATGCCTAATGGTATATCTTTGATCTAATGTTAGTTTATTACCTTTTTCCTTTCTCATTTAGTCTCTTTGATCCATCAAATCAACCCATCATCAAATTTATCTAAAAACCATTGCAATAACTAATATGTAAGCTAGGTTGACCCTATAGCAGCCTTAGGGGAAACTTCTAGATCTAAATTGAATTAAAGCTCATTGCAATTTGATTGGTAGTTAAAATGGATGATGCAAGGGTAAAACAATATTTGAAAAATGAAACTCTGTATGATGGTTCGAGGATCAATGGTGTTGTTGATGGGAGTTTGGTTTGGAACTATGTATAAGATGCAACGAAGCACTACTATTGATGGGTGTAATTGTTCCATTGTTCCTGATATTGGAGTTAAAGAACAAAGAACTCCTACAAATTCGGAGAAAAGGTTATGTTGTGGCATCAAAGATTGGGTCATATCGAAGAGAAGGATCTTCAATTACTACAAGGTAAAGGTATGGTTGAAGGTATGTCTAATCAATTTCATGGATTTTTATTTCTATGAACATTATGTATACGGGAAGAAGAATCGACAAGATTCCCCTTTCGTGCAACGAGGGAAGAAGGAATTTTACAAATAGTTCAAAGTGATGTTTTTTACATGTGTCAGTTCCATCAATGTAAAAATATATGTACTATGTCTCCATTTATAGATGAATTCTCAAGAAATACTTGGATATATTTCCTCGAAGAAATTCTGAATTCTTTGACAAGTTTAAATATTTGAAGGATCTTGTTGAGAATCAAAGAGAGAAAATAATTAAGGTGTTGAGGACAGATAATGGCAGAGAGTTATGACGAATTTCAAGAATTTGTAAGAAGCGTGGTATAACAAGGTATATGAAAACTATCTATACACCTCAACATAACGGAGTTACAGAAAGGATGGATAATATGTTGATGGAAAATCAAGGTGCATACTCAGTAATGTCGGGTTAGGACAAGAATTAAGGGCAAAGGCAGTGGGTAAAACATGTTACATGGTCAATCGACCACCCTCATCAACACTAGATGAAAAGACTTCACAAGAGGTATGGATTAGTAAGAAACCTTCTCTCACACATCTCAAGGTATTTAGTTGTGAGGCTCATGTTCATGTTCCAAAGGAAAACAAGAGTAAGCTAGATTAGAAGGATGAAAATTGTATCTCTTTATTAGGTATAAAGATGGTCCTGTGCTGGTTATAATATTTGGAACCCAACAACTAATAATCTTGTGTATAGAGGAGATGTGGTATTTAGATAAATGAAGGATGTTTCTTTTAAATAGGAATTCCCAAATTTGGTAAGGAAGAACTGTGAGAAAATAGAGCTCTGATTTGAAGGATGATAAATCGACTCTACATAAGAAATAATAATTGAAGAAGGTAAGATCCTACTCCAATAATGAGGAGATCTATTGATAAAAAAGGTTACTTAAATGTATAATCCATCCGATTTTTTCAATCTTTTCTTTGTCTATTACTGAAGATGATCCCCGAACTATTATGGAGGCAGTTGATTCAGAGGATAGAAAACTCTAGAAAAAAGGCCATGGATGGATAAATGGAAGCCTTGGATAAGAAATGAGACTTGGGATCTAGTGGATTTTGATCAGAAGAAATACTGGTAGAAAAATGGTATTTAAAAAGAAGTTGAATGAAAAAGGCAAAGTGGAGAAATACAAAGCTCGATTAGTAGTAAAGGGTTATTCCTAGGTTGAGGGAATTGATTTTGGTGAGATTTTGTCTCCTATTGCCAAGTTAAATTATATTAGATTTCTATTATATGTTGTTGTTGTGTTTTATTTTGAAGTAGAATAGATGGATGTGAAGACAACATTCCTACATGGGGATCTGGAAGAAGAAATCTATATGAAGCAGCCATAAGGTTTTGTTGTGAAAGGAAAGAAGGAGATGGTATGCAAGCTGAAAAATTCCATGTATGGTTTAAAACAATCACCAAGGATGTGGTATCAAAAATTTGATACTTTTTTGTTGTGACTTGGCTTCAAAATAAGAAAAGAGGATCATTGTGTCTATTTTAAATTAATTTATGATCATTTGATTTATTTGGTCTTGTATGTGGATGACATGTTGTTGATAGGAACAACAAGGAGATTATCCAGGATGTGAAAATTCAGTTGTCCTCTAAATTTGACATGAAGGATCTCGGTGCTTCAAATTTCATTTTGGACATGGAAATTAAAAGAGATCGGAAAAAGAGGAAACTCTGGATAAATCAGAGAAAATATGTTGAGACAATATTGCAGAGGTTTAATATGCAGGAATGTAAACTGGTCAAGATCCCTATTCATGTTTGTGTAAAGTTATCTATGGATTAGTGTCCCAAGACACAAGAAGAGGAGGAGGTCATGTCTCATGTTCCATATGGGAGTGAAATTGGCAGTTTGATGTATGCAATGGTATGTACTAGACCGGAAATTTCACATGTTGTGGGCGTTTTGAGAAGGTATATGTCAAAACCAGGGAAGGAGCATTGGATAAAAGTAAAAGGGGTTTTCAATTATTTGCATGGCACTGATAGCTATGGATTGTGCTACCAAGGAAGACCAGTATTGGATAGAGTGTTGGACATACATGGCTTTGTGGATGTAGATTGGGATGGAGATCTGGATCGTAGGATATCTACAAGCAGGTATGTGTTTAACCTGTTTGGAGGAGCAATCAATTGGATGAGCAAAAGACAGGTTGTAGTGGCACTTTCAACCACATAAGCTTAATACATGGAAGCCACTCATGCAAGAAAGGAAGCAGTATGGTTACAAAGATTGTGTTCGAGTATTGGGTTGGTAAAACAAGATGTAAGGATAGACTGTGACTGAACGAGTGCAATTTTTATGGAGAAGAACTCAGCTTATCATTCAAAGACAAATAATATTTATATTCAATATCACTTTGTGATAGACATGGTTGAAGAAAATAAAGTGTTGTTGATTAAGGTGGACACTTTGAAGAATGTTGCAGATTCATTACAAAAAATTGTGAGTACTGAGAAGTTCTCATGGTGTAGAGGATCCATGGGCATTGTTGCCCTAGATTGTTGACTATGTAACCCTATAACCCCTTGTATGCAAAGAAAACAACAAGTGGGAAAATTTTGGGTTTGTGTTATATTCTTTGCACGACTAGCAATAGTATTTTCTATGTTGCATTGGGCGTATAGGGGGGCGATACCCCCCCAATGTGGGGGTTTGGTGGCAGTGCCCCTGAGAAAATTGTTTTTCCTCAGGAAACATATCGCATTTTTGCCTCGTTTTTCATGTCGCCTCAACTTTCGTGTCCATTGTTGGGAGGTTTTTCGGCACATGGTTTTTGTCAATGGTTTTCTATTTCCAGTTAAGGAATTAGGGTTATTGACTAATCCAAGTCATTGGGTTAGGGTTTTGGATGTCGCTGGCTCCTATATGTATATTGTATTGTAAACAGTGTATCATTATGAATGAATATAGAATATGTTGGTTTTCCCGGTTTGGGTTTCCAGGGGAAAAATCTTTGTGTAATGTGTGAATTTTCCATTGTATATTTTTTGTTCTTTTATTGAAAATCTATTTGCAGTAAAATATTGTACAAGGTTAAAATTTGCATCTTCTTCATAGAAGATTGGTTCTTTTGTCACCAACTCTGCTATAATTTCTTTACTCTCCTGAATCCATTGTTCTTCATCTGGAAACTCTATATCTTTGATATTCAATTCTAAATCCATGGCGTAAAAGATATATTCATCATCAGGTATGACCTCATCTATTTCCTGTTGATTTTCTTTTCTTTTTCTTTTTTTTTATTGTGATCTTATGAGGTCTTTCAAGATTCTTCTTGGGAGGATCATGGTCATCTCCATCACCAAAATTTTCAGTTAAATATTTATTTTGTTCTTGGATTACAATTTGGGGGTTTTGTTTGGGTGTGTCACTTCTTTGAGAAGTATTTTAAGACCTTGTGCTTCGTTCATTCACAACTCTTTTGTGTTTTTAAAGTGCTTCATTAGTGATAACACTAGTTTCAAGGTCTCCCACTGGAACTGTTTCAGGGTTGTTACCATTATCTTCTTCTTCACCAAATAAAAACGTATTTTCATATGATATAATGAAACCAACATAATTCATGTGATTCATGAAACATTGATTAGGGTCAAACCCTTTTATTTGACTTTCCAACTTTAAATTGTATTGGTGAAAATGGACAACATACTCATCAATTTTTGAGGCATTTTTAGTGTAATTTCGCCAATTTTCCATGGCAAGGAAATGAACTTCTTTTTATTTCTTTCATAAAATAAGTGTGCCAAAAACCTGTACTGTCTGCAAACTTATATTACAAATATTATTTTTGGAACATAAAGTGGAAGATAAATTGAGGCTTCTCGAGAACAGTAAACTTTAATGACACTGTAATTTTCCATTGCCTCAAAACTTTTCCTTTTATCTAAAAATATTATTGCATGAAATGAAAGTATTGAAGTACAATTTCCAAACATGGGTTTCTTGATAGAAGAAATGAACGAATCATAAACTTCATAAAATTGGTACATTTCCTCTTGCTTTCACAGAGCAGTGTACCATGAGTGAACTGGGTCTATCTTACAATTGACTTGTTTTGCTAAGGTCAATACTTTGAATACATGACAATATGAGATGGAAAATATCAAATATGCAGACATATAGAACTTCTTGTTCTTCCTAAAATTTGACAATTTTAATAATATTTCAGAAGAGATAATTTTCGACTAGTCAAAAATCGCTTTGTCTTGGATAGAAAAATATAAAATGTAAAGAGTTAATTGAGGAACTATAGAAGTTGATTCTTTTCCAAGAACCCTAGCAAGAAGCCATGCCATTTCTTGATATGGTTTTCTTAGTTGATTGACCTGTATAATTGATAAATCCTCTGGAATTTTCATTGAGTCTTCCAGATATTGCAACAATATGTCTCAACCACCATTTCTACTCTTCATAAACTCTTTAGCTTCATCAAGTTTGAACATCATAGCTGACTCTGGTAATTTTAACATCTTCTTGAAAGTTAACGACGCCAGAGAAATTGGGGATTGTCTGTGCAGTTGAATGCTTCTTTGATTCTTTTTGTATTTATCTATGCACCATGAAACAAGCTCGGTTGCATTAAAAACTTTAGGAACACACCATGCCTTAGCAATTCCTGATATCTAAATATCATTAGTGTTTCTTTCTTGAGGAGGCAATGTAGAATAATATTTATAATATATTGACCAATAATATTTTGGGTCTTCTCGCATGAATGTATTCAAAGTATCTCCACAAAATCCCTCTTTTATTCTATCCATTGTGCTTAAAGAGTTGGAGAATTATGTACAACATTTCGAACGTTAATACCAAAGTAATTATTTTTACACAATAAACATTGAAGATCTTTTTTTGAAAGAATGATTAAGGAAATTTTAATTTGAATTTATTGAGAATGGTCTCAAGAAAATCACAAGTAATAACAGTCATTTGATATTTAACCACTTGTTACTTCCGTAATATGTGCCTTTAATGTTACTCGGGAAATGTGACAAGAAGAAAGAGGATCCATTGCGTAGCGACGGAGATATGAATATGAAAGAAACGAAAGTGGAGTAAGTATGATCATGTGGCCCTGTAGTAAAATATAATATGACTAAGTGTCGCAAAGTAGACAGGCGGAGGGAAAGAAAAAGAGAATTTTCAAGACTTGTGATACGATCTTCGTTTCTGTAGTAAAAGGATAAAATGGCTAAGTGTTGAAGCATCGAGTGAGAAGTGGAGTCTCGAAAATGACTAAGTATCATGGAGCGGATGAACGAACATATCATCACGTGATAAGTGAGTGAACTCAAACCAACGGTGAAAAATAGAAAACATTATAAGTACGGTATAAAATGATGGTAGAAGAATGAGGAAGTGCATTTTGGTGACAATGGAATTTTGTATAATTCAAGAAAATACATAATGAACCCACGAAACACTTGAAAATAAACTAAGTATAGGTACATTTTGGTTATGGCGGAACACAATGGTGCACTTTGGGGAAGGAAGAATTTATAACGAAACTCATGAATCCGCCATAAAGTGAAAAAATTCCATATTGTAAAAGAAAGGTATACAAGAGAGAGATTTATGACTTAGCGTATTTTAGGATCAACATCCTCTCACAAGTTAAAACACAAAACTCATCAATCCCAAGTACGTTAATCATTAAAAAAAAATCATATACATAGATGGTATTGAATACTTTCCTAAAATTAACAAAGTAGCACTATAATTTCCTCTTGATCATTTAGTTAGCATATGATGTTTAGTTGGATGATACTCCTTAAAACCAATTTGGCTCATTACAAAAAAATCCCTTAGTATTTATAAATTTTAGAACATACCATGATATTTAGTTGGATGATACTATTTAAAACCAATTTCACCATCATAAAAAATCTCTTAGTATTTGTAAATTTTAAAATTTACGCATCTAACATGTAACAAACAATTTGGATAATCATTTAATTAGCATATGATATTTAGTTGGATGATACTCTTTAAAACCAATTTGGCTCATTACAAAAACTCTCTTAGTATTTATAAATTTTAAAACATACCATGATATTTAGTTGGATGATACTATTTAAAACCAATTTTGCCATCATAAAAAATCTCTTAGTATTTGTAAATTTTAAAATTTACGCATCTAACATGTAACAAACAATTTGAATAAAATACATCTAACCATAATGATTTTATAATTATAACAATTTGGATCAAATAGATCTAACCATAATAATGATTTTATAATTATTAAGATCGAGATGATCTTCAACTTTGAAAATAAAAATGTTGAAATCCCTTAAAAAAAAAAAACCATCAAAACTATAATATCAAAACCATCAAAACTATAATATGGATAAATAAAATAT
>SNQJ01S0030319.1:72763-109043 GCA_010110895.2 Picea sitchensis | reverse complement strand
TGGAAGAAGAAATCTATATGAAGCAGCCATAAGGTTTTGTTGTGAAAGGAAAGAAGGAGATGGTATGCAAGCTGAAAAATTCCATGTATGGTTTAAAACAATCACCAAGGATGTGGTATCAAAAATTTGATACTTTTTTGTTTTGACTTGGCTTCAAAATAAGAAAAGAGGATCATTGTGTCTATTTTAAATTAATTTATGATCATTTGATTTATTTGGTCTTGTATGTGGATGACATGTTGTTGATAGGAACAACAAGGAGATTATCCAGGATGTGAAAATTCAGTTGTCCTCTAAATTTGACATGAAGGATCTCGTTGCTTCAAATTTCATTTTGGACATGGAAATTAAAAGAGATCGGAAAAAGAGGAAACTCTGGATAAATCAGAGAAAATATGTTGCGACAATATTGCAGAGGTTTAATATGCAGGAATGTAAACCGGTCAAGATCCCTATTCATGTTTGTGTAAAGTTATCTATGGAGAAGTGTCCCAAGACACAAGAAGAGGAGGAGGGCATGTCTCATGTTCCATATGGGAGTGAAATTGGTATTTTGATGTATGCAATGGTATGTGCTAGACCGAAAATTTCACATGTTGTGGGCATTTTGAGAAGGTATATGTCAAAACCAGGGAAAGAGCATTGGCCAAAAGTAAAAGGGGTTTTCAGTTATTTGCATGGCACTGATAGCTATGGATTGTGCTACCAAGGAAGACCAGTATTGGATAGAGTGTTGGACATACATGGCTTTGTGGATGTAGATTGGGCTGGAGATCTGGATCGTAGGATATCTACAAGGAGGTATGTGTTTAACCTGTTTGGAGGAGCAATCAATTGGATGAGAAAAAGACAGGCTATAGTGGCACTTTCAACCACATAAGCTTAATACATGGAAGCCACTCATGCAATAAAGGAAGCAGTATGGTTACAAAGATTGTGTTCGAGTATTGGGTTGGTAAAACAAGATGTAAGGATAGATTGTGACTGAAAGAGTGCAATTTTTATGGTGAAGAACGAGCAGCTTATCATTCAAAGACAAATAATATTTATATTCAATATCACTTTGTGATAGACATGGTTGAAGAAAATAAAGTGTTGTTGATGAAGGTGGACACTTTGAAGAATGTTGCAGAATCATTAAAAAAAATTGTGAGTACTGAGAAGTTCTCATGGTGTAGAGGATCCATGGGCATTGTTGCCCTAGATTGTTGACTATGTAACCCTGTAACCCCTTGTATGCAAAGAAAACAACAAGTGGGAAATTTTTGGGTATGTGTTATATTCTTTGCACGACTAGCAATAGTATTTTCTATGTTGCGTCGGTCATACAGGGGGGCGATACCCCCCCTATGTGGGGGTTTGGTGGCAGTGCCCCTGAGAAAATTGTTTTTCCTTAGGAAACATATCGCATTTTTGCCTCGTTTTTCATGTCGCCTCAACTTTTGTGTCCATTGCTGGGAGGTTTTTCGGCACATGGTTTTTGTCGATGGTTTTCTATTTCCAGTTAAGGAATTAGGGTTGTTGACTAATCCAAGTCATTGGGTTAGGGTTTTGGATGTCGTTGGCTCCTATATGTATATTGTATTGTAAACAATGTATCATTATGAATGAATATAGAATATGTTGGTTTTCCCGGTTTGGGTTTCCAAGGGAAAAATCTTTGTGTAATGTGTGAATTTTCCATTGTATATTTTTTGTTCTTTTATTGAAAATCTATTTGCAGTAAAATATTGTACAAGGTTAAAATTTGCATCTTCTTCATAGAAGATTGGTTCTTGTGTCACCAACTCTGCTATAAGTTCTTTACTCTCCTGAATCCATTGTTCTTCATCTGGAAACTCTATATCTTTGATATTCAATTCCAAATCCATGTCATAAAAGATATATTGATCATTAGGTATGACCTCATCTATTTCCTGTTGATTTTCTTTTATTTTTCTTTTTTTTATTGTGAGCTTATGAGGTCTTTCAAGATTCTTCTTGGGAGGATCATGGTCATCTCCATCACCAAAATTTTCAGTTAAATCTTTATTTTGTTCTTGGATTACAATTTGGGGGTTTTGTTTGGGTGTGTCGCTTCTTTGAAAAGTATTTTAAGACCTTGTGCTTCGTTCATTCACAACTCTTTTGTGTTTTTAAAGTGCTTCATTAGTGATAACACTAGTTTCAAGGTCTCCCACTGGAATTGTTTCAGGGTTGTTACCATTATCTTCTTCTTCACCAAATAAAAACGTATTTTCATATGATATAATGAAACCAACAGAATTCATGTGATTCATGAAACATTGATTAGGGTCAAACCCTTTTATTTGACTTTCCAACTTTAAATTGTATTGGTCAAAATGGACAACATACTCATCAATTTTTGAGGCATTTTTAGTGTAATTTCGCCAATTTTCCATGGCAAGGAAATGAACTTCTTTTTATTTCTTTCATAAAATAAGTGTGCCCAAAACCTATACTGTCTGCAAACTTATATTACAAATATTATTTTTGGAACATAAAGTGGAAGATAAATTGAGGCTTCTCGAGAACAGTAAACTTTAATGACACTGTAATTTTCCATTGCCTCAAAACTTTTCCTTTTATCTAAAAATATTATTGCATGAAATGAAAGTATTGAAGTACAATTTCCAAACATGGGTTTCTTGATAGAAGAAATGAACGAATCATAAACTTCATAAAATTGGTACATTTCCTCTTGCTTTCACAGAGCAGTGTACCATGAGTGAACTGGGTCTATCTTACAATTGACTTGTTTTGCTAAGGTCAATACTTTGAATACATGACAATATGAGATGGAAAATATCAAATATGCAGACATATAGAACTTCTTGTTCTTCCTAAAATTTGACAATTTTAATAATATTTCAGAAGAGATAATTTTCGACTAGTCAAAAATCGCTTTGTCTTGGATAGAAAAATATAAAATGTAAAGAGTTAATTGAGGAACTATAGAAGTTGATTCTTTTCCAAGAACCCTAGCAAGAAGCCATGCCATTTCTTGATATGGTTTTCTTAGTTGATTGACCTGTATAATTGATAAATCCTCTGGAATTTTCATTGAGTCTTCCAGATATTGCAACAATATGTCTCAACCACCATTTCTACTCTTCATAAACTCTTTAGCTTCATCAAGTTTGAACATCATAGCTGACTCTGGTAATTTTAACATCTTCTTGAAAGTTAACGACGCCAGAGAAATTGGGGATTGTCTGTGCAGTTGAATGCTTCTTTGATTCTTTTTGTATTTATCTATGCACCATGAAACAAGCTCGGTTGCATTAAAAACTTTAGGAACACACCATGCCTTAGCAATTCCTGATATCTAAATATCATTAGTGTTTCTTTCTTGAGGAGGCAATGTAGAATAATATTTATAATATATTGACCAATAATATTTTGGGTCTTCTCGCATGAATGTATTCAAAGTATCTCCACAAAATCCCTCTTTTATTCTATCCATTGTGCTTAAAGAGTTGGAGAATTATGTACAACATTTCGAACGTTAATACCAAAGTAATTATTTTTACACAATAAACATTGAAGATCTTTTTTTGAAAGAATGATTAAGGAAAATTTAATTTGAATTTATTGAGAATGGTCTCAAGAAAATCACAATTAATAACGGTCATTTGATATTTAACCACTTGTTACTTCCGTAATATGTGCCTTTAATGTTACTCGGGAAATGTGACAAGAAGAAAGAGGATCCATTGCGTAGCGGCGGAGATATGAATATGAAAGAAACGAAAGTGGAGTAAGTATGATCATGCGGCCTTGTAGTAAAATATAATATGACTAAGTGTCGCAAAGTAGACATGCGGACGGAAAGAAAAAGAGATTTTTCAAGACTTGTGATACGATCTTCGTTTCTGTAGTAAAAGGATAAAATGACTAAGTGTTGAAGCATCGAGTGAGAAGTGGAGTCTCGAAAATGACTAAGTATCATGGAGCGGATGGACAAACATATCATCACGTGATAAGTAAGTGAACTCAAACCAATGGTGAAAAATAGAAAAAATTATAAGTATGGTATAAAATGATGGTAGAACAATGAGGAAGTGCATTTTGGTGACAATGGAATTTTGTATAATTCAAGAAAATACATAATGAATCCATGAAACACTTGAAAATAAACTAAGTATAGGTACATTTTGGTTATGGCGGAACACAATGGTGCACTTTGGGGAAGGAAGAATTTATAACGAAACTCATGAATCCGCCATAAAGTGAAAAAATTCCATACTATAAAAGAAAGGTATACAAGAGAGAGATTTATGACTTAGCGTATTTTAGGATCAACATCCTCTCACAAGTTAAAACAAAAAACTCATCAATCCCAAGTACGTTAATCATTAAAAAAAAATCATATACATAGATGGTATTGAATGCTTTCCTAAAATTAACAAAGTAGCACTATAATTTCCTCTTGATCATTTAGTTAGCATATGATATTTAGTTGGATGATACTCTTTAAAACCAATTTGGCTCATTACAAAAAAATCCCTTAGTATTTATAAATTTTAAAACATACCATGATATTTAGTTGGATGATACTATTTAAAACCAATTTCACCATCATAAAAAAATCTCTTAGTATTTGTAAATTTTAAAATTTACGCATCTAACATGTAACAAACAATTTGGATAATCATTTAATTAGCATATGATATTTAGTTGGATGATACTCTTTAAAACCAATTTAGCTCATTACAAAAAATCTCTTAGTATTTATAAATTTTAAAACATACCACGATATTTAGTTGGATGATACTATTTAAAACCAATTTCGCCATCATAAAAAATCTCTTAGTATTTGTAAATTTTAAAATTTGTGCATCTAACATGTAACAAACAATTTGAATAAAATACATCTAACCATAATGATTTTATAATTATAACAATTTAGATCAAATAGGTCTAACCATAATGATTTTATAATTATTAAGATCGAGATGATCTTCAACTTTGAAAATAAAAATGTTGACATCCCTTAAAAAAAAAACCATCAAAACTATAATATGGATAAATAAAATATTTGAAAAATGAAATTAAAAAATATTGAAATCTCAAACAGAAAACCATCACAACTATGATTATAACTATGAGTAATATGGACAAATAAAAAAAAACCATCAAAACTATAATACGGATAAATTAAATAGTTTAAAAATTAAATTTAAAAATGTTGAAATCCCAAAGAGAAAACCATCACAACTATGATTATAACTATTAGCAATATGGACAAATAAAATGGTTAAAGAGAAACTTTACTGTATGGTGTCCAACACCCAGACTTTATTATGATTAACCTTAAAATTAACATCCGAAAACAACATTATGATCAAACTTTTTTGGACAAAAAAATAAGGCATAAAACAACAAAGAAAAAAGATTGATAATTTTAATGCTTTAATTCATGGTTACATTCAGTTGACTCGTGAATAATTGTATGGAGTGAAAATTATTTGCTCAAACCAAATTCAATAGTTTTAAGAATTTTATTTAAATGGATTTGTGTAATTCAAATTTTTCCATTTTTGTTATTTTGTTTTTTTATAATAGTTTAATTGATTATTATAAAATATAAAAGAGAATAAGTTAATAAATAGATAAATTTTATTTTTTTATATAATAAAATAATTTTCCAAATTCAAAAAATTTGGTAAAAAGTTATAGTTTTATATGTTACAACAAAATTTAGCACTATCAAATGATGTAAAGTCTCAAGCATCAAGGGGTAGTTTTGTGACCTATGGAAGGTTACTCACTAACAATTTATCTTCCTCACATTTTTGGTTGGCTTTTCTCCAACGCAAGGAGGGCTTCCCTACAAATAAGATTTCTAAGGTTATGGACTCGAGGCACAAGGTTATTTTGGAGAGTAAGCCTTAACAAAATGTAGGTTGTAGCATATAAAAAAATGATATGGGAAAAGGACGTGGGAATGAAAGGAAGGGAAGAAGAGAGAACACACTCTCAAATGATGTAAAGTCTCGAGCATCAAGGGGCTAGTTTTGTGAACTATGAAAGGTTATCCACTAACAATATATTTTCCTCATATTTTTTGTTAGCTCTTCTCCAACACAAGGGGGCTTCCATACAAATAAGATTTCTAAGGCTATGGAATGGAAGCACAAGGTTATTTTGGAGAGTAAGCCTTAACAAAATGTAGGTTATAGCATAAAACAAAATGGATATGGGAAAAGGATGTGGGAATGAAAGGAAAGGAAGAAGAAAGAACATGGAAATGATATGAAATGGGACCAATGCCTATCAATCTAAGGGCTAATGGAGTCATGGGACATTACAAAATGAATGGACTTATTTGTCACCATCAAGTAATTTAAGGTAGGATATTAGGTAAAAGGAATAATTTCGCACCTTCCACCAACTCAGATAAAGATCTAGTTTGATACCTTCATCAAGTAATTGTTTACTTAAGGTAAAGTGAAATATTTTGATGCATTGAACCTTAAGATGCTCGCTGGAAATTATGACATGGAAACTATTCTTGAAGGGATTAATTTGTCACACATCAACTCAACATAAAGGTGTTGTTTATTAGTTGAATTATTTCCCAATCAAAAACTATATATGATAAAAGAAAGGTAATAAGAACAAAAATAAAACAACAAATAAGATAAGAGGGAAGTCCCCTCACATTTTTAATTCTTAGAAGAGTAATGTTCTCATTACTAAGAATTTATGTTAAAATGAAAACAAGAAGTTCCTCTATCATATTAACAACAAATGAATAGCCATACTATAAAGTAACAATACCTTGTTGGCCCTTGGTTATGGAAGGAAGAGAACAATAAGGAAGGAAAGGTAAAAAGTGAGCTGCGCGCGAGACACAATAACTATCACTGAGTCGAAGTGAGCAAAAGAGCAGGAAAGATGGAGCGAAGTGCGGAAAAGCAAGCCGTTGGATGAGGATATCAGGGATGACATATCAACAAGGAAGAAGGATCATGGAAAACTCAGCAAGCAGAGAAATCCATCATTGGATGCTTTGGAGCACTGCGCAATGAAGAAGGAAAGACAGGCTGGTGAAGCCCAGAAAAAGTGGGTCAAGTTGAATTAGGGTTTTAGACACCTAGGGTTTTGGTATCTAGGGTTTTGGCACCTAGGTTTCGACCTAAGGTTGTCGGTGAGGGATTTTAATGTATAAATAAAGGGCAAGAGGACCTGGGTGGGGGTGGTCATTAAGTATTAGTATGATATTGTTGTTATAGCTATATTATGGAGGGAGAGGATTGTATTGTGAGATCTTCAGCTATGTGCATAGGTCAAGTCCTGCAGCTGGGTGCGTAGGAAGGGGAGAGAAAGAGAGTGAAGAAAGAAGATTTGCTAGTTGAGAGTGCAGATAAGAACTGTATCCTTTACCTTAATAAATCATAAGCACGGTTATGTGGACGTATCCCTAGAGAGAGAGTGAACAACGTATATTTTGTGTTGTATGTGTGATTGATGCCTGGATATCTGTCATTGTTATATTTTTATTTCCAGTCTTATGTTAGATCAGATCTATAGCTGCGTAGGATAGACCTAGCTGATAAGTGATATATGAATGATGTATTGTTGTTGTGATAGATCCACTTGATATTCCCCTAGTTGTAGACATTCCTATCCTACAACCCCCCCTCTTAGCTACTTCGGGTGAGACTGCATCTGCTTCAGAGGTGCTTCTGAAAGGACCAGTAGTTAGGGCTTGTTGGTGCGCTCTTGGAGTGAACCTCAGGTCTGCCCCTGTGCCAACAAATGGTTCTGTTGTCAGGACAGGAATTTGTGTAAGGGAATGTCAAGGTGGTTCCCATAGAAGACAAAGATTTAGATGTGGATAGAGGATCAAGAGAGGGACTTCATTGAAGCCCAAAATAAGAACCCTAAGCTATGTATTGAAGGTTGGCTAAAGAGGCACATCGTCACTGATATTCACAAGATCTTATTTGGTGGAATCGATCAAGATCTATATGAGTGGTTAGCTAGGTTAGTCGATACCCAGTTCGAGATCAGATCTAGACCTCCTGTGGTCTGGACGTCGGAGTTGATTAAGAAGGTTAAGAGAGTCGACAATGCAGTATCAAGGGATGTAGATCACTGGTTCGATGGTACCATTGGAGGGTATATCACCGAATTTGTTGTTGACAAAACAAAATCATAAAGACAAGATGAGAGATACTTCTTGAAAGGACCTAGAGGAAAATTTTTACAATTTCTGAAGTTAAGAATCATGATGTTGTTGCATGAAAAGAACATCTTGAAGATACAGTGGATTGGTTGGATCTGAAAAGGATAATGTTCAAGAATTCGGACAGCAACAATGACAAAAAAGTTGGACATAGGCGTAGTGGGAAAGTATTTCGAGGGGTTCACCTTAAGAACCTGTTCAAGCAAAACTACGAAGACGAGGGTTTCTACAGTGGAGAAGAGCCAGATCTGACAGATGAAGAACATTCAGAACCCACGAGAGCAAAGGAAGAGGAAGCTGGAGAACTTTTCCAAAACGAGCTAGAAACATCAGGAACTGCGCAGACCATTGAAGTAAGTAATATCAATCCTTCTGTTATTTCATAAACGCTAAGTAATCAGAATATTCTGAATCACCAGAGTCTGCAGACTACTATTACTAGTAGTTCAACATCTAGACAGACAAGAAACCTAGGAAGCTCTATGGAAGATGAGATGAGGCTCCCTATCTTTAAAGGATATGGATCTGAAGATCTTGATCAACACTGGTTCCTGTGCAAGGCTGTATGGAACATTAAAAATATTATCGATGAAGTTGTTAAAAGAAACTAGTTTAGCACTACGTTAAGGGATCGTGTGTTGAGCTGGTACATGAAGCTTGTCCAAGGACTTGCGCAACCTAAGCCACTAAGTGAGATCAAGAACGTGTTGGTTGCAAAGTTTAAAAAAACTAAGTCGGAGTCACAGTGTATTACTGAGCTAAAAGAGATCAAACAAAAGGTAGTCGAACCTGTTTGGGAGTTTGATCAGAGATTCAAGACCCTAACATGTCGATTGACTTTTAAGATCCCAGATGAGCAGAACAAAGAATGGTTCATCACTGCTCTTTTACCACACATCAGAGTTCCCCTGATGCAGCAGAAGATTGCATCGCATGAAGAAGCTTTGGAGATCACCATGAAGCTTGAATCAACACCTATGGGAGAATCTAGCTCAGGCATGAGCCAGATCTTTATCGAGTTGACTAGTTTGTTTCTGTAGGTTGAGGATATGAAGAAGGACAAGGGGAAGGAAAAAAGAGAATATATATGGTGTGAAATATGCAGATCTGAAGGTCAAGATAAAGAACATTGTCCCCTATTTCATGATTATTTGGCCTTAGGAGTGATGAGCCCCTTGAAGCAAGTTAACTTGCCCTGGTGTGAAGTATGCAGAAACCTACATCGCCCTGGTAAGTGCTACTATGTGCAGAAGTATGTTCATACACCCACAAACTTGTACTACACATTTTGTAAGTCTGTGGGGCACGATGATAGATATTGTAGGGCTTTTGACCTAATGCACGAAATATCAAGAGACATATACAAAATCTAAGGCGAAGTACACCAAGAAGGAAATAATGCACAGTATAATTCTGCAGGAAGTGGAAGTTTCAAACCTCGTGGTGGATACATAGAACGAGGAGGAAGATGAGGTATGGGTTGAGGCCGAGGACAAATAATATGTTATAGCTGCATGCAACCAGGACATTTAGCAAGGGACTACCAGAACCCTTGCACAACTTGCAGTTATTGCAATTCCTTCAAGCATGTCATCGAGGACTGCCCTTTGCTGCTAGCTAAGCTTCAGGAAAGGCGAGGACCTCAGCAAAACCCACAAGTGCAACTAATATATGTTGAACCTCGCAGAGCAAACCCTAGATTCATGTTATCACTCAAGGAGGCGCTCCTACAGGAGAATATAAAGCATCCCAAGAAAAGACTACAGATAACCATAGAGTAAGGAAAGCTACAGAGAAGACCCCAATGTTTGATTCTAAGAAAGAAAGACAAATATTTGAGGAGGCAAGAAAAGAGTTCAAAGGAGATCAAGGGTCTTCATCAAAGAAACAACCAGAAATCAAAGAATATGGCATGCCTCAGGTGTTTGATCAATCTGCACCGCCAATAGAAGGAAAAGAGGTAAGCAAACTCATGGAATTTTTGTGCAGTTGTGTTAATTTGATTCAAGATAAAAGCATTGTACAAGAATTACAATATTTAATCAAGTAGTATGAACTAGGAAAAATAGACTCCTTACTGAATAGGGCAGTGCACCAAATTGGGAGAAGGAGAAGGACAAATAAAGAATTACACCTAAATGCTCAAATAGGAGAATATGATATAGACTATGTGGTCCTCAACTTAGGGTCGGAGGTCAATGTCATGATGAATCAAACCTGGGTACTGATGGGAAAACCGAAGTTGATCTATTCCCCTATCAGGCTTACAATGGCTAATCAGCAAGCTGTCAGCCCATTTGGACAATTGGAGCATGTCCCTTTGGACATCGATGGAGTTAGAACCTTTGTAGATTTTGAAGTAATTGAAATTGTTGATGGCAGCTGCCCTTATCCTACATTATTAGGAATTGATTGGGCCTTCAACAATTCTATTGTTGTTGATCTAAAGAAGAGGTGTATGACATTTTAAAGAGATGGCCTTAGGGTCATTGCACCTTTAGATCCATATGAGGGTCCTCGATACACATAGCCTATCAGGGAAGAAGACCACACGTATGAACTTGAAAACATCTACAAACTAACAGCCAGATAGGAGGATTAAATCAATACTATAGCCAATGGGAATCTGAGCTGGCGAAGCGAAAACACATGTTCGTCAGACTCATAAGAAGCGTTGGATAACTGGAAGAACCAGATGTATGAAGTCTCTACCAAAAGATGTGCTAGACTAACCAGAGAGGTTCATTGGATCGACACAATAGTGAGTAACTTACCCACATTTGATGGATTGAACCCTTTAGAAAAATTCTTATCAGAGTTTGAGACAAGTGTACCAACACAACAGAGGTTGTTGACAATGGATGAGGCCATGAAAGCAACACCATCAAGATGGTGGGGACGCACAAAGGAAACATCACAGACTGGACACAATGTCAAGCTTTGATGACAGCGTGGTTCTCAGCACAAGTAGGAAGCTGTGAAGTGAGGTACACAAGTCGAAGTTGCCCAAAGGACCATGTGCGAAGCTGCGAAGAGGCCTGGAGTGACATTCCTCGAGAACAATGGGTGAACATATTCATTAACATGTTGGACACGATCCCTATCAACTGGTACCTTCAAGCGGAGCTGCGCCTCGTCAATTTAGATTGGGAAGGTATGATCCAGAATTTTGTAACCACCTTTTTCTTTGAAAGTGAATTTCCTTCAGTAGACCAAGCATTACAGATTGTGAGACATAAAGTATTTAAGGAGGGATATGGCCTCCCTTTGGAGCAAGAAGAGGATGAATGGACCACGCCATTCTAGAAATTGCAAGGATGTTACAACATTAATGCCGATGAAGATGATGATCCAAGGAAGGTAAACATCATTGAGGTAGAAGGCCATAGAAATGTGGAAGGACCAAGAGTTGAGCTTCCATTCATAGGAAAACCAATCAAAATAAAGAAATTCAATATTGGGACAGAGGAGACACTGAAGCTTGCCAATGTCAGAGATTATTGAGATGTTGCTACCATTGACAAGATTACAGAGTTATTGCACGAATATCGGGACTTGTTCCCAACCAAGTTCACTGATATGAAGGGAATCAAGGGACTATGGGTGAGATGAGAATACCTTTGAAACTAGATGTGAAGCAAGTCAAGAAAATACCTTACAGACTGAACCCGAAATACAAGGAAAAAGTGAAGATCGAGCTCAACAGAATGCTAGAAGCAGGGATTATTGAACTTGTCGAAGAGTCGGAGTGGATCAGACCTATGGTGGTACAAGACAAGAAGACAGGATAAATCAGGATCTGTGTGGACCTCAAAAAGTTGAATGATGCATGTCTGCATGACCCTTTCCCTACACCATTCACAGACGAAGCGTTGGATAATGTGGGAGGCCAGGAAGTATATTATTTTACAGACGGCTTTTCGGGATACCATGATATTCGCATTACCAAGGAGGAATTTCATAAGACTATGTTTTCCATAGAGTGGGGATCCTACCAATATACAGTAATTCCATTTGGATTGAATAATTCCCTAACCATCTTTTCCAGGGTGGTGGTCGAAGCGTATAAAGAATTTTTGCATAATTTTTTAGAAGCATACTTTGATGACTGGACTGTTTTTAGTTTGATGAAAAATAATATTGAATGTTTAAGGCTAATGTTGGACAAATGCAGGCAGTGTCAAATTTCTTTGAATCTGAATAAATGCATCTTCTTCTCACCATTTGGAGTGCTATTAGGTCATATTGTATGCAAGCAGGGATTGTTGGTTGACCCATCTAAAATTGCAATTATAGTTTATTTTCCACCTCCTACTTTAGTCAAACAATTGCACACTGCACTGGGCCATACTGGATATTACAGGAAATTTATCAAAGGATATGCCCAAATTACAACACCAATGGAGAAGTTGTTGAAGAAGGAATACCAGTATGAGTGGACAGATGAATGTCGGTAGAGCTTCGACACACTGAAACAAAACATGGTTACAACACCCATTCTGGTTTTTCCAGATTGGAGCAAAGAATTCCATGTGCATGTCGATGCATCTTCTATTGCATTAGGAGCAGTACTGGCACAACCTGGAGAAGGGGACATTGATCATCCATTAGCATTTTCCAGCAGGAAGCTATCCACAACTGAAGTTAATTACACCACTACAGAGAGAGAGGGACTACCCTTGGTGTATGCACTGCAAAAATTATGCCACTACTTGTTGGGAGGACACTTTAAAATGTTTACTGATCACTCTGCGCTGAAGTACCTCGTCAACAAGCCAGTGTTGGTGGGGCGAATATGAAAATGGATTATGTTGTTTCAAGAATATGATTTTGAGATCATAGTTAAGCCAGGAAGAATGAACAAGGGCCCAAACCACTTATCAAGGTTGGAACATGGCGAATAACCTACCAGTTTGGAGGATACATTACCGAATGCACAGCTGCTCGCCATTAGAAATATTGATGACCACTTCACATACATAGTCCAGTTCCTGTCAACAGGAATGGCTCCAAGAGAGTATACAATTCCTCATAAGCAAAATCTAGTGGTGTGTGTTGCAGACTTTTCACTTATAGTTGGGCAACTGTACAAAATGGGATGGGATAAAATATTAATGAGGTGTTTTATGGAGACAGAGAGACCACTGATCCTCGCAGAAGCTCATGAAGGCGTCGCAGGAGGATATTATGCAGGGAAAGAAACTGCATAGAAGGTTCTGCGAGCTGGCCTTTGGTGGCCTATGTTACACAGAGATGCTAAAGAGTATGCCAGAGCATGTGATGTATGCCAGAGAATTGGAAAACCACCCCGAAGAGATGAAATTCCATTAGCACCGCAGATGACCCTACAAGCGTTTGAAAAGTGGGCCATTGACTTCGTGGGACCTATAAACCCACCAAGAAAGTGCACAGGAGAAAGGTACATTATTACTGTGATAGAATACTTAACCAGATGGGTCGAAGCCAGAGAAGTCAAGGATTGTAGTGCAACTACATCTGCGTGTTTTATATTTGATGACATAATAACCAGGTTTGGATGCCCTAAGATCCTTATGAGTCATCAAGGTACACATTTCATCAATAAGACAGTTGAAGCCCTGACTAAAGAATTTGCAGTCCACCATCAGAAGAGTACACCTTACCATCCATAAGAAAATGGAATGGTTGAAGCATTCAACAAGATCTTAGAGACAACATTGAAAAATATTTGCAGCGTGAATAGGGATGAATTGGATTTAAGAGTACCAACAGTACTTTGGGCTTATAGAAGCACTTGCAAGAAATTAACAATGCAGACCCCCTTCAAGTTGGTTTATGGTCTTGAAGTTGTTGTCCCGATGGAATACTTAGTACCAAGCCTAAGAATTGTTGCATTTACAGACATGGATGATATTGTCACTGTTCACGAGAGGCTTTCCCAGTTGGTTGAACTGGAAGAAGACAGATTCATTACAGGATTCCATCAGCAAGTTCATAAGGAACGATAAAAGGCCTATCATGGCAGACACATCAAGAAGAAGACATTCAAGCAAGGTGATTTAGTATTGGTGTATGACAGTAAGTTTATCAAACACCCTGGGAAGTTCAGAACGCATTGGCTCAGACCATATGAGATTGCCTATGTTACAGAAGGAGGAGCTGCGCAGCTAAAGACATTGAAGGGAGACTGGAAGGAAGGATTGGTGAATGGGAGTCGGCTGAAGTTGTACTACGATAACTAGTTGCCTCGCAACTCTCAGTAAAAGCATGAGGAAAAGGGTCCAAGTACCAGGTGCAGTTGAAACCAGGTATCAGACACAGAAAAGATAGTCTGCACAAGGATGGAAAGGAGGCAGAAAGCAGAAAGCAAGGGTTGCACTGTGCAATTCAAAGTCGAAGTAAAACAAGAGGATTATATCTAAAGTGCCTCGGGACAAGTCACAGGTGAGTTTTGGGGACCTGTTGTCCCTTTGTTATGGAAGGAAGCGAAGAACAATAAAGGGAAGGTAAAAAGCAAGCTTTGCGGGAGACACAATAACTGTCACTGAGTCGAAGTGAGCAAAAGAGCAGGAAAGATGGAGCAAAGTGTGGAAAATCAAGTCATTGGACGAGGAGATCAAGGATGATAGATCAACAAGGAAGAAGGATTGTGGACAACTCAACAAGTAGATAAATCCATCATTGGATGATTTGGAGCACCGCGTGATGAAGAAGGAAAGACAGGATAGCGAAGCCTGGAAAAGAGGGTCAAGTTGACCTAGGTTTGTAAACACCTAGGGTTTTGGTATCTAGGGTTTTGGCACCTAGGTTTCGACCTAAGGCTATCAGTGAGGGATTGTAATGTATAAATAAACGGGAAGAGGACTTGGGTGGGGGTGGTCATTAAGTATTGGTATGATATTGTTTTTATAGCTCTATTGTGGAGGGAGAGGATTGTATTGTGATATCTTCAGCTGTGTGTGAAGGTCAAGTCTTGCAGCTAGGTGCGTAGGAAGGGGAGAGAAAGAGAGAGAAGAAATAATATCTACTAGCTGAGAGCACAGATAAGAACTGTATGCTTTACCTTAATAAATCATAAGCACAGGTATGTGGATGTATCCCTAGAGAGAGGGTGAACCACGTATATTTTGTGTCATATGTGTGATTGATGCCTGGATCTCTATCATTGTTATATTGTTATTTGCAGTCTTATGTTAGATCAGATCTATAGCTGCGTAGGATAGACCTAGATGATAAGTGATATATGAATGATGTATTGTTGTTGTGATAGATACACTTGATATTCCCTTGGTTGTAGACGTTCTTGTCCCGCAACCCCCCTCTTAGTTGCTTCGGGTGAGACTGCATCTGCTTCGCAGGTGTTTCCGAAAGGGTCGATAGTTAGGGCTTGTTGGTGTGCTCTTGGAGTGAACCTCAGGTCTTCCCCTGTGCCAACATACCTCATCCTTCATTAATCTTCAATAATTTGATATACAAGGAGCTCCACATCAATCATGTCCAACCTCTACAATCTCATGTCATTTCCCTCTTTCATAATCCTCTAATTGCCAATTACTCAATTGCATTTAAAAATGGAGAGCAACTCCTCTTTATATAGAGTGAGTTAAATCTCTCATACAATCAAATATATTATATTTCTAACTAACTCTATAACAAGTCAAAATAATGTTATAACAATTGAGTAGTTATATCTCTCCTAAACCCATGGTTAACCATGTTACAACATGTGGACAATAGCCTCTCTAAGTAAATTCACCCTCATCCAAAAATAGTAAGACTTTGCACCAAAAAAATCTCATAAAGGAGACATACCACTAAAAATAACCATCAAACCAAGTCAAATGCCAAATAACCACATGAAATGCACCCTCCAGGAAGGTACATGTATGCATTCGCTTCACATGTGAGTTCCAAGGTAACCAAACCCATGGATGAATGTGCTAGATTCCAAGTGGATGGATCATTCCACAAGAAAAGATGTATTCAAAACCCCAAAATAACAAATGGAATTTTGACCATGCCAAAACTCCATGAAATAATAATATAAATGTATCTCCAAAAATAACAAGAATTGTCTTTGAAGAAATTTGAGGATCCTAAATTTGCCCAACAAATTTTTCATTTGATATCTTGTTAGGCACTAAGTTGAAGGGTTTCAAATCTGATTTCTCATTTTTTTTGGACAGCCAACAGATCTGATATTTTGGCCCACTGAAACTGACTTTAAGATTGTCATTTGATGCTCTTTTAGTGCCTCTTGTTTAAGGTTTTAAGAAGGATCGTTTTGTTTTCCAAGTTAGCCTTTAAACATGTACTAAAACATAAAATACTCTTCTAGATATTTTACACTTTTAAGTTGAAAGTAAATAAGAAAACCATGACAAATGAACACAGGTGTTTTTGGTCAACATGACCCTGGAAAAACCCCAATGGGGAAAACTAGTAAGAGAGTAGTTTTATTAGGGAGATCGCAATAAAATGCTACAAAGAGAAAATGAAACAATGGAACCTGATACAATGGGCTTTCTCCTCTCAAGCTAAGCCTTGAATATTCCTTGGTAATGGCACCCCTTTTGGACCTTGTGTGCCCTATTTTCCTTTGTGCATGCTAGTATGAAGTCATGTGCTCCTTTTCTTGTCTTTCTTGCTTGATTAATGATTGCGCCTCCTTTGCCACAATGGTGCACCCTCCTTAAAAAAACAATACAACCAATATCATGCACCCACACCACAAGAGTGCATCCTCTCCCAATCTATGGTGTACCCTCAACACATATGTGCCTCCTCTCCCAAAGCTTGGTGCTTCCTCAATGCTTGGTGTGCCTTCTTTCTCTCCAAACCCTCTTCTCCTCTCTTCCTCTCCTTCACTCTAATATCCAAGTGAACAAATGAATCTCCTTTTCCCTCCTTTTCCTCCTTTAGCCTCATCTCAGAGCTAACCTAGAAAACCAAGGGCTCAGATTAGATCTAAGCCCTTCTCCAAAATGAATGGATGATATTAGATCTCATAATTCACTTAAGTTTCCATAATTCACTTTATGTAATTAATTCACACTTAAGTGAATTAATGTCACTTTATGACTTAAGTGAATAAAGTCGCTTTAGACTTAAGTGAATAAATTTGCTTTAGACTTAAGTGAATAAATTCAAAGTGAAATTATAACATAAGTACAAGCATGAGGATCAAACTTTCCCCCTTTTTGTTTGGAGACTCACAAACACAAGGGGACCACTTTCCAAGGTACCCAAATCTAAACACTCCATCTTACTGAGGAAAGTTTTTTTCACCAATCCCATCCTCTCTTTGAAATGGACATGCTTTCCCCTTGGCAAGGACTTGGTGAGAATATCTGCAACCTGCTCATCAGTCGGAATATACTGAAGCTTAACTACCCCACGCTAAACCTAATCTTTGATGAAGTGGTATATGATAACAATGTGTTTTGACCTGTTGTGAAACAATGGATTCTCAAAGAGTTTGATACAACTTTGATTATCGCATTAAATAATTGTGTGTCTGAACTTAGGACCAAATAGGAAAACAATGACTTGTGAAGCCATATGGCCTCACAACTGGCCTGACTAGCTACCATGTACTTTGCCTCAACATAAATCAATGCCATTGATCTCTGTTTCCAGCTGAACTAGGAAACAACTACTAATCCCAACCTAAAACAACACCCTGAGGTGCTCTTCCTACCAATGGAACATCTTTCCCATTTTGAATCTGTGTATCCAATCAATATGGCTCCATCTCCTCTAACATATTCCAATCCATAATCCATTATGTCAGCAATGTATGTAAACACATGTTTTTCCCCAATCCAATGAACACATCTAGGATCCACCATGTACTAGCTGAGAGTGTTCACGAAAAAACATATATCTAGTCTAGTGTTGACCAGATACATCAAGGACCCAATCAACTACATGTATCTCGTGGCATCCACCAACTTGGAATCTGAAGCACTAAGCTTCTTCCAGATGTTGACCATAGGTGTAGACATGGGCCTGCAGTCCTCCATCTAAAATTTGCTCAGAATATATTCTACATACTTCCATTTCCCCAAAAATATGTTCACATCCTCCTATGAAACCTCCATGCCCAAGAAATAGTGCATCAATCCAATGTCCTTCATCTCAAACTCTAATGCAAGGCCCCTCTTGCAATCATCTATGAGATGATCCACTCCTATGATGAGAAAATCATAAAACTATTGTATGAGAATGAGTGTATCCTCTCCTCTAATGATGTAGTAGAGGTTCAGATCTGCCTCTCTCTTCTCAAATACCATATGAAGAAAGTAGGAGTCAATTATTGAATACCAAGCTCGAGGAGATTTATTCAGACCATACAATGTCACGGTATTCCTCTGCATCGTACAAGCCACCAAATGATGCAGGTCAAATGTTGTTGATACGAGTCGTCATGAGCAGATCGAGCTTGGAAAGTGGTCATGGGCTCGTGAGAAAAGGTCATGGTTTGATTGTAGAGGAGGTTGTGCATGAGGGTCGACTGCGGGAGATGGAAGAGGTGGCATGCATGATGCAGAGGAAGATCACGACAATAGGAGAACGAGCCAACACAGGCTCGGTTGACCATAGCAGAGGTGGAGGCATGGTGTATTTCAATTGTAAGAAAGGTTGTGGGCTCAACCACTGTAATAGCACTATTAAATATGACCAAATTTTCCAGGATTTTTAGTTAATATTGTGACACTTATTCATTTCACTTGCCATGAAATCAGGTTTTATTTTTCGTGGATATTTTTTCGTCGCTATATCGACAAAGAAGAAATCATTGTGGAAATATCCATGAAAAATGGTTGCCATGTGCCATTCGTTTGTGTTCCAGAATATTTTTGTTTTACAAACATCCATCTATATAGAGACAAACATACGTCTATATAGTGACGTAAGTATGTGGAAAAACACAAATGCTAAGGATTTGTTGCAGTATTTGTTTTTAATTTTTTTACAAACATTCGTTTACATAGCGACAAATATCCATCTATTTAGCAACACACATACTTATATATAGCGACAAACATATGTTTATATAGCGACAAACATCTGTGGAAAAACACAAATGATAACTTTTTGTTGTGACAATAATTTTATATTTGCCACGCTTTTTCGTCGCTATAGCGACGAGGACTGTAGATTTGAAAAAAAAATTGCATGTTGGCTACCAAACTCAACCCAATTCACTTTTATTTTAATCTTATCATGGAATCCTTGCAAAGTGAGGCCCTAAACAAGGAATATTGGAGATTTCTAGGTGAGTGGAGTTCCCTTATTTGAATACCATGGTGTAGTGAATGCCACTCCTTTGGAAAGATTAAGCTACTTCCTCCCCTAGAAGCCTTAAGGTTTCCTCAAAATGAGCAATGTATTTCATCTATTTTTATTCTAAGATGGGTGCCACTTACACATTTGATATGAGAGCCTCGTTTATGGTTATTATCTCTTCTATTTTGGGGGCTTGGACCTTGACCCAGAGAGGGATATTTATCTCTTCTTCCCTATATTTATTCAATTAAACTTCTCTCAAATCCTCATGTTGAATCCAATACGATAGTGCCCCGAGTTGGAAATCCCCTACATATGAGTTTGGGTTCTATTTGTAGGGATGTGGGAGGAAAATTTTGTGTAGATAAAATTCACACAACCTATCCCTCTTTTCTTCATCATTATCTTGACATACACCCACAAATGCTTTTGGGGTCTCTATCTTAAATGAAACCTATTGCACTAGACTCTGCATTTGAAATTTATACCACTTCTCTCTGAGAAAAATGTTGTGAACTTTGGTTATTTTCCTATATCTCATCACATATTTTTCAATCTAGGCCATTTTGGTTATGGATACCATCATTATCGTTTCCTAGTAAATTTGAGCAGTCAAATCCTTCTTAGTTCTTGCCAATTATTCCTTCAAATTCTTGTTTTTCATATCTAGTTGCTTATGACTGTTAACTCCCTGCATTCTCATGATTTAAAACTTTTATTGTAGGTGGTGTAATTTTTGCTCCACTCCCTTTTTTATTCCTTATACCTTATTTCCCTTGTTGGATTATTTTTTTCTGTGTTTTTACATTTGAGGGCCTCATCCCTAACTAATTTTAATTTTCTTATAGTGGGTGGCAAGGTGGATTCTATAGGTTCCATTGTGTTTTCCTCCTTAGGTGCCCCTAATGGGATTCATGTAGGAATGGAACTCGTCCACATTTACTATGGAAGAGGAGATTAGGGTGATTTTTTAGGAGTTTCTTGGGATCTAGTCTTATCTCTCCTATAGAAATTCCCACTTTCCCTTTGAATTGTGGTTTTCTCCCTAATATTAAATGGGTTGCTTGGAAATGTCCTTAATTTAATTAGGGTGGTGTCCACTTCCTTTTCTATGGCTTATACCTTGAATTTATTTTGAGATTGTCCTTTCATGGAGGTACCTAGCTTTCCTTGTTTCTTATTCCTCTCAATATCCCTCTCAAGGCTTGGCTCTTGAGAAAAATGTTGAGATTCCATAAAGGCCTATATATCCATATCCACAAAGTATTCCCATGATACCCTAAGAATCTATACTTGTAAGGAATCACAAAATACTATATTTATGAGTCCATGATGTTCTAGTGACTCATTCTTACCTCTCTTTACCTTTGTGCTCATCTCTCTCAGGGACTGCAAAATAAAAAATGGGATACTTAAATTGTGTTTAGGATTTTGGTGAAATAAATGTGGTGTAAAAATATGAAGTTATATGCATATACCAAACTTAGTCTTCCATCACAAGTAATATATCTAATAAAATGGTATGCCACTTTAGGCCATGGCTCTAGCAAGAATTCCCTCTTCACCCCATTCTTGTCCACTACAAGCTACTCACGTATGATAAAGGAGATGAAGTCGTAGTTGATAAGAGTTTAATATCCTACATGATCCTTTATTGAATATATACTATGACTTCATCTCCTTTATTTACATTTCTATGTGATTGATTTTCTTATATGTGAGGAATTGATTTAATATTAGAATCCTTTTAAGGAGATAATGGACCACATGCAAAGTGTTCAGAAAGGAGATCATTACCTACATTAGAAGTAATACACTAGAAGATTCTATAATTGATTGTGGGACTTTCCACAGTAAATTTCAAGTAATGAAGTTTGGTCTAAATGATACTTTTGACCCATTTGAAGATGATCATAGCTTCAAATCATGACATGGAGTAGGAAATGCAATGGATGGACACTGAAAAACATATAGCAAACATACCTTGCGATAGAAATATTGAAAATCAAGACCTTTATTTAGGGAAATCAATCATTCTCTACATGATATTGCCACAAACCATCCAACGTATCCTTTGTCTCTCTTTTGCACATGAAACTATAAAATAGGCAACCAATTATCAATTACTAATAGAATAAAACCAATATAGATTGAAAAGAGTTGTCCATGATCTACATTTCCATCGCCAAGACCTACAGAAATCATCAAAGACAAAAAATTTATATGAGTAAATAATATATAAGAAAATAAGCAGGCATTTAAACATGTAAAAGACTCTAGAAATACTAAAGTGGAATACCTTAATGAGCTTGTCTTTGTTTCGAGAATATGTTATTCTCTACTGAACATGGCCAACCACGTGAAGGTGGAAGCTCATATGCACCCCCCCGCGCGCACATCACTCTCAATTCCCCATACCCAATAAATGATTTCTTTTACATAGAAAACATATAAACATTCATGCATAAGTCGGCAAGTCATGAAAAAATATAAACATATAAACATTCATGCATAAGGAGGAAATTCATATAAACATTCATTCATATTAATAACGATAGTCATCAAAATACAAGTCATAAATTTATACAATCATTTTTATTTTTTTCATAAAACCCATGAGTGGGATATCATCATCCTCATCTGGCAATGTATTTATTGCACCCTGTCATTATGTTGATTGTGTTTCCATTCCCTCACGTACCATACTTTTGGTACATCGATGAGAAGGGCGTGGAGGCAGTTGAAAATGGGCATCAATGGTAACAACGAAAACGGTCATATCGATATGCTAAAATATTATTGAAATAACTATTTCATTATTTTGAATAAAATTACAATATTTCTTTTTACATGTCTGCCTAGCCATGACAACTAGTGTGTTCACTGGTTGCATCATTTGTTCCTCTTGCAGTTCGCCCTCATGAGCTACATGATCTTCCATTGAAAGAAGAAACTTTATAAGTACACGTCAACAAATAAATATCTATAATCATAATAGATACTTCTATTTTTAAAGCATACATACCCAAATGTCTAGTCTTCTCCCCAATATCATGTGACATGAGCTCCCCACTATCAACTGGTAGTTGTTGAGTACCGCTACCATCACTGTTTCATTTTCTCTCCTACTTAAAACAAAAATAAACATTTAGTTATTGGTGATATAACCAATCATGAATATATTTTACAAGTATACTACAGTGATGGCCTTATTGATTTTATTTACCTGCATTTTCATCATTAGGGAGATTGGCATCTGCCCCAAGATTTTTTGATATTCAACCACACTTTGAAAACCAAACTTGAAACCAAGCTTTAGGTCTTCCTCAGGAAATACGTTGGTGTTATATAATAATAATAAAAATTATTACATCAAATTTTACCTGATCGGAGCTGCCTCCAGGCCATGCAGGCTTCCAGGCATGATCACTCTGCCACAATACAAGAATAAAGACAATTAATGCAAATGTCTCAGTTAAATGTTATATAATATAATTAATGAAAAAGAATAAATAATAAGAGTGATTTATCAAAGGTTGAGTTAAATGGTATATAAGATATTTACCCCCATAGAAGCATCTCGTCCATCTATTCGATTCAAATTGTAATCGATAAACAACTCTTCACCTGCAACTATTGATTTTGTTGCATATATGAATATATGATTTCCTTCACACCCCTCAAATATGCAATTTGGTTTCTTATTTGTTGTCCCTGGTCATGTCCTATTTATAAATCCCACAATGTTTTTGGAATCTTTTGGCCTTCCATCAATATACATAGTCACCCCTTTGTTTTGATTGTTGTCTACTAGTTGTATATAATTTGCAGCAACTCTGTATCTTCACATACTTCATGTATATCGGACCAACATCAACCAGTGATTATATTTGTAGCATGATCCGACATACTCCATCAATTCAGTTATAGTTCCATATTTTACCTTTATGCCATCCATGGAAAATAGGCCCAATCCATGTAAGGACGATGGAGAGATGTGATACATCCTCCCATTGATGAATAAATTTGTATCCAATTGAGGTATCTCCTTAGGTACCCATCATTGCACTAGATGTCTATAACTCAAGGGAAACTCAATGTCACCTATTCTCTCATCATCATAATCACATGACCCTCCTTCGGCAATAAAAAATTCCATGCATCTACGAAATCTTCTCCTTACCTTTTCAACTCTAGTTGATCTAGAAATGTTAGATCTAGTACAATACGTTTCACTTTAAACCTCTCCGAGTATATATTTATCCTCACTCGAGTAAGATAGATTTGACAAGTACCTATTTGGTGGTACCTACACTCAATAAAATGAGAAGATAAGTTATCGAGCTAAGTATTTTGGAAGAGATGAAAATTGTTTACTTGAAATTCATGAAATGTGAACTGCATTCATTCAACAAGCATGGTTTAATTACATATGAAATAAAGTAAATATGAGAATGAAATCAAGCATGGTGTATATACATTTTATGCATCCTATTGTTGATGTTTAGATTTAGAGTTAATACTTGCCTCCAAGCCCACCAATTTTTATGTTGGAGGCTTCTTCTTCAACCAACTTTTCGAGTAGTTCTAGTCTACTCCAGATTTTGAAGGATAATGAAGGTAGGATTCAATTTTTCATATGAAACTCCAAGTATCCTTTGATGGCATGCTTAGACTCCAATTAAATTTTCAACAACATCTAACCTTGGGCCAAAATCATCTCACGTCAAATAATTTTCCTCCAATTTTTCCATGGTAAGGGTAATGGCAAGAGAATTTTGCATTTTTCACTATTATGACTTAATAATTGGTCTCCATACAGTTGTTCATGGTAGGTTCTATCCCACATCTCTATGTGGATTATACAATGGATATATTTGAAGATCTCCCCCAGGGTTTACTATCCCAATTGGTCTACTAGGAAGAGCCTTGGAATTGGTGTTGGAAAATTCTGAAAACACTGTGGGATGAAAGAATCTATCATATTTGTGACACTAAGAGGTTTGAATATAAAAATAACTTTCTCTTAAAGTGCCATGTGCATACCCAAATTAGATCACAATTTCAAAATATTAATGAGTCTTATTGATGAGGAAAATCAAATAGATTAGTCTTATTGATGAGACAAATTCCCTTCTTATAGATTTACATACTTCTCCAATTCAAAAACCTATTATATGTATTCACACCACTCAAAATTAGGAATTAAATACTATATGCATATGTAGGTAGCTCAAATATTGAAATACATGCTCTAACTAACTATCCAACTAACACATAAATATGTTATTTATTAAATGTGTAAGAATCTCCTAGATGATTAAATATGTTATTTATTAAATGTGTAAGAATCTCCTAGATGATTATGCCCTCAAGGAAGGAGTGACCCTCATTCCCCATGCTAGCTAGTTGAGAGAGTTGTCTGGATGGGAATTCCTAGGATTTACTTAGATGTTGAACTTGGTAAGGATTCCCTTGTTTTGTATCAATTCCTCTTGATTTAGATTGAAAGCATTCCTTCCTTTCTACAAACCTTGAAACATGCCAATATGCTTGAAAATGATTGTCAATTGTTTTCCAACTAAATGTGGAGTTACATAGAGAAGTGGATTAAAATAGAGTTATAGGCTATGCAAACCATCAACTAATATCAATGGTGAAACTAGTAGTTTATCCATATACAAAGAATAAGGATTGGGAAAATGTTGAATGAGAGATATGGCATATGAGATTTGCATAGAGAATCACTTTAGAGATCATCCCATGAGTATGTAGATGAGGGAACTGTAATGAGGGATCATTGGTGTAGTGCAAGGAGGACTGTAAATCGTTATGGGGTCTTGGTGACCCAATGTGAAAGAGGAGATCATAGACATCAAACTGGTGATAGTATATACTACAAGTCTAAGTCATATAGTTGAAGTGTATCCCATGACTTATGGTTTATGAAAGTGTCAAAGGGGAGGAAACAAGTTGTAAGAGATGTGCTTCCTTACTGAGAAGGTAAGTGCCTAGTGGTTTTCTTGTGTCTATCAATGAAATACAAATTTGTAACCCTAGGTAAAATGATGGTGTTATATTGGAAATGTCATTGTTCTAAATAGGGAGCGTGGTGGGCCAAATAATTTAAACAATAATGTTGAACTCCTTATCTTAAATTTAAATTTCCAACCCAAGAACATAATACTTTGATGAGATACTATGCACATATTTCCAAACTACACCAGAAAAAATATCTACTAAAAACAAAACATGATAATTATAGGAATGTTGGAACTACTCTAACAAAAAGAAGGGATTACTAATATCAACCTCTTTACATATGTTTCCTTACTCTCCAATGTTGATCTCTCTACACTCTATCTACCCAAAGTTAAGGGCACCAAGAGTATGGGGTGTAGAGAGTGTTTTCCACTTTGTTAGAGAGGGAGATGTAAATAGTCATAAGGGTACCCAATCAACCAATGGTGTCAAGGAAGGATCACCTTAGAGTCATAGGATAAGATGAGATAATAAGCATGGGAAGAGAAGAATGAAATGTAAATATCATAAATCAAATAAAAGATGGAAATGACATGCTATAAAATGACTATGTTGTTGGAAAATACATAATTTAAATGGATGAAAAACAAAGTTAAAAGAACCTACTAATGAAATGACATAAATTAACTAACACTACTTGAATTGACATGTTGTAAATATCATGTAAATATGAAATTAAATTTCTACAAAATGGAGTTTAAAACATCTTCTAATGAATGAAATAAAGCATCTAACCCTACTTGAAATGAAATGTTGGAAAACTACTACATGAAACTAAAAATACTTGCAGGAAAAATGGTCCATAACAAAAAAACAAATATAAGATTAACTAAAGACAACTATAAAAATGAAAGATAATAGCACATACAAGGAACCTAGAGAAAACACTAAGATAAATATATATGAGAAAACACTTTCTCCATTAAGAGATTAATTCATAACTAGAATTTGTCCTGAATAAGTTCAAATTCACTAGCTCAAAATGGAGTTTTCAATGCTACAAATAACAAGGCTAAACTAAGGATAAACCCTAACTACTAGTTATAGAAAAAGGACTCATTAATCAACCCTTGAATTAGTCATTGATTAAAGGGATATTGTCTTAAGAATCCCTATAATCAGGTATCCTTGTTTCAAGGGTCAAATCCACTCCTAAATTGATCTTCCTCAATCATAGATTTGAATTGAGATAGTTCTTGATTGAGTGTCTTAGGACATTGAATACATGGAATTATTTGGAGATTGAAGAGGTGACATAATCCCCTTTTTTATCTCAGATGTAGGTTGGTGAAGACCTTCCTTAGAATTTGACCAACTTGAGAAATAGGTTAGTACACCTTTAGAAATGCATAAATTTATCAAAATCACAACTATACTAAGACATATCACACAAACCAATCATTCAATCATATCATAATATACAAATGCACAAATCCCAAGATATTTATATTAGTCATATTCAAAACATGTCTTTTGGTGTACAAGGAAGATCACATGATCCCTATAATGGGCCTCAATGTACATAAATTAGGAGGCCTATCATAACCCCCTAGCTAAATATCTTGACATCCTCATGTAATTTAAAAATGTTGCATGTTTCTCCTGCTACCCCTTCTTCTACCTCATTTTTCCTACTGTTTACATGCTTTCTTGAGGTCATATGCCACAAATCGGTTAATGAATCCCTTTCCATGATAACTTATATCCTTTTCTACATTATTTCATTCCTCCTTATCCTTTTCTTCATTTATTTCCTTTATAGGTGTAGGATGAAATAGGAGAGGGGGGTTGAATATAATCCCAATCCATTTGATCTTGATTCTCCACAAGGAGTCTCTACATAGTTGGGCCTTAAACAAGGAATATTGCAAGTTGTGAGGGGAATGAGGCTCAACCCTTTGACGGTCATGAGGAATTTCATTCCATTTGGTGTGGCATGCTAAGAATTCCCCTATCCTAGGGAGTTTGATGGTGTCCTCAAAATGACAAATTCCTCTATAATTTGTTGACAAGTATATATGAAATCCCTATGGGTATCCACCTTGTAGGGGATTTTCTTGGCAAACTTACCAATGTGTAATGTGTGCCACTAATATTTGAAGAAAATGATATAACCCTTGATGGATGGTTGTAGTTGCACATGTCCTACGCTAATTTTTCCATATTGATGATAGAGTCATCCATGAATTCAACAATTTCACTTTGATTGGCTAATTATTTCTTAGTTGTATATACCTCTTCCTTTAGGTATTTGTTCCTAGCTTATAGCTACATCTTACTATCTATATTCTTTATTTCATGATAGCATTCGAAATTGTGGAAGATTTGATCTGATCATTTATCCTATAAATATCCTTGTATCAGTTGTATTTTTTGCACTTGAAAAATCCATGGCGGTTACCTTCCCCAATCTAAGTAATAGAAAACCTAAAATACAAAACCCTAATCCTAGAAGTTGGAAAAGCAAATGGGGGGTCCTAAGGAAGATAAAAGTTGAAGTGATATGTCAACTTCTTTGGGCCATAACCTTTTTTTTTTAAATCCCAATGGTGTGCATGATACATGTTTGGAAAGCTCTCGAAGACCTATACAACTTAGAAAGTTACAAAATCACATTCTTCCAGCTTGTGGACCCCAAAACATGTTGGTAAAGGCATGGAAATTTCTTTATAAGTGAAAGACATAAAATTTCCAAATTTAGGGTTTGTTTAGAGATACCATGAATGGTCCTCTAGATCATCTAAGGTCTCTTTTAAAGGGATATTCTCCATGTTGGTTACATCATTGGGAGGTTTTCTCTAAGAATATTTTACCATTTTGTGTTGATCAAATCTTCTAGGTCACAAAACATAAGCAATTTCCATAGTCTTGATATTAAAATCTTGTTATCCAAGGGACAATGATTATGAAGCCCATATTCAAAATATCGAATCTCCACTAGAGGGGTGGATTTCCATAGGTATATACATCTATCCTAGTACGTTTTCCAAACTTGAGTTTTGATTAGACACTATGAAGATATGTTCACTTGTTTCTTCTTGTGTGGTGTAGACAACATGTTAGACTCTCAATCCCATGATTCTTATGGTTTTCACTTGTGTGGATTTTTCTATGCGCCAATGACCAAAATAAGAGGTTTATTTTTGGTATAGATTTATGTCACCATGTGTTTTTCCAAGTCTTGTTTGGTTCTTGCTTCACAAATGTAAAGCTAAATTCTTAGCACCACATTTGAATCCTATATAGAACAGTGCTTCCTTCCTTCAAAACCCTGAGTGAATAAAGGGTATGGGTAGCTTGCTCTTACAGAGAGATGGTTTTTGCAGCACCATTTTTAGGAAATTGTGGGTTTCCTATTGGAATTACTAACACAACTGAGAGGGGGGGGGTGAATCAGTTGTTATTGTTCTTAAACAATTTTATGCCTATTAAAATATTATTAACCTTATCCAAGTGATCATCAAGATTATGCAAGACATGAACAACAAAAATAACAAACATCAATCACACATATGATATACACAGAGACGAATATTCACAAGGAAACCCATAAAGGGAGAAAACCTCTTCTTCTTCGAATGATAGGCAGTCTTTTAAGTTCTGTACATCATATTTCTTTGAGCACCAACTCAAAATGAGGCTACAATCTCTTCTTTAACAAGCTGTAACTTGTTGAGAGCACCAACTCTCTGGTTTCTCTAGCACCCACTAGAAGGAAGCACCAACTCCCGGAGTGTTCCAGCACCAACTGGATGGAAGCACCAACTTCTAGTCACACAGGCACCAACCTGTATAACAAAGAACAATGGTCCTCCCTTGCACCACCCTACCACCCTATTTTTTCTGGCTACAACCAGATGGAAGCTACAACTCCCTGTGTTCAAGAAGCCACTTGAAACTCTGAGGACAACAGTCCTCCCTAGCACCACCCTACCACCATGAGATATAAATCTTTTCTTGCTGAAATTAATTACAGTGAAACAATATTTATCAATGGCTTACCAGTCTCATCATTGTTCTGCTACATTGCTCTGCTCTGCTTGCATCAGTTTCTTCCTTCTCGCATCTTCTTGTGCTTTCTATTCTTCTGTGTTTTATGCTCTGTGCGTCATGTCCTTCATCTCTGCGATTTCTTCCTCAGTTCATGTTGTAAGCTTCATTTATTACAATTCAACTACTTTTTATAGAGAAGCATCAACCTCTCTATGTCATGGAATTTTTCTTTTAATCCTGCTCTCATCATCCGTTACACTCTGCATCTCCAACGCTCAAGTCGAGAATCTCAAACACGCTCAGGAATCATGATTCCAATGCTCAAGAGCAATGATTCAACTGCTCAGGAACAATGATTCCAATGCCCCAAAACAATTATTCAATTAGTGTGATTGAATCGTAATTGATCAAGAAACCATGAAGTGAAACAACAACCCTTCGATCAAATTGTCTATTTAATCTATGTCGTTGGATTATACACGTAGAGGATTTTTGATCCACGGATCTTTACAAACTTTACCAACGCGAAAAAGCATTGGGTGCAACGTTCCTCTCCACATGACCACTGATTGTGACCACTCGCCAATCCAAAAAGGCGCTTCATGATTTACCACATCGTATATGTTGTTGTGAGTCACCTCAATTCTCCCAACTCCCAAAATCCGAAGTGGAGCCTAGAAACGCTAGCTCCTTCCCCTAATTTTACGTTGATGTGACCTTGGTTGTGACCAGGGGCCAAGAAAAAGGGTTCTTTGTGAATTCGCACATTGGATATCCAGTTGCGAGTTGCCTCAATTCTCCCAAATCGTGAAAATCCAAGGTGGAGCCTAGAAATGCTAGCTCCTTCCGTAATCTTTTGTTGATGTGACCATGGGCAATGCTCTCATGTGACCATGCGATTGAGGGCACAACCAAAGGTGGTTTGAGGGCAACCCGCTTTTCTCCTTGCACTTCACTACATAGATCCATGTTTCCTTTCTCCAAAACCATGGTTTCGATTGCGACCCTCCTTCAACATTTTAAAGTCCATGCACCTTCAATCCCTGCAAAGTGACGGGACCATTGATATCATGATCTTGATGGTGCTCCTAAATCTGACGGTTCAAATCTGTCCTTTCAGGTTCTGTGGATCAGATCTAACCTCCCTAAATCAACGGCTATGATTTACTTCGTGATCTGGGTTCTGGGAGTTTCAAATCTCAAACCATGATTTTCTCTGTACGCCAATCTTCTGGAGTGGAAGATATATTGAAACCTGTCTCCATGAATCTATGATCAATATCTCCTCAGTGAGTCCAGCCTTCGAGACTTTCAATTATCAAACTCTCGTTTATTATGTACGTCAATCTTCTGAAGTCGATGATCTACAGACACTTGTCCTTCTCAATCGATGGCTCTGCCTCTACTTCAGGGATTTGACCTTTCAACCAAATCAATGGTTCTACAGACCCTTTCTCAACCAATGGTCGATATCTCCTTCGGGTCTCCGGACTTCGGAGATCTCAATTCTCAACCTCCAGGCTTTTAGCCGAAGTCCACAAATTCACGCCATGTCTCTTCTGGATCAGACAGCCCAAATTCACTTCAAACGATCCGACGCTTGAGATTTAATCTAAACGATCCGATGCTTGAGATTTAATATGAACGATCTGATGACTAAGATATATTTAGAATGATCAGATGATCGAGATTTACTTCGGCTCTCTGACTCTCCAGGCTTCGGGAATTTCAAATCTCAAACTTAAACTTCTCGAAGTGATTTCTCTGGAGCTCACGATCTGTCGCTAGATATCCCTCTGGATCTGACAGTTGAAACTTACTTCGTCTCTCCGACTCTCTGGGCGTCAAGTATTTCAGTTCTTAACTTGAAATTCTTAAAGTGATATTTTCTTAAGCGTAACCTCCTCACATATTTAGACCCGAAACAAAAGTTGTTTGTTGATCATGATCTTAGATCGATGGCTCGATCTATGTTCGGTGTTGCTCTTCTAGATTATCCTATCCTTCCACTTAATTTGATCTGACAGCTGAAGGAGATTTGGATAATTGAATTCTCAAACCTTATGCCTTGTTTATCCTATACTTTACTTAATTTGATCCGACGGTTGACGGATATTCGAGTGATCAAATTCTCAATCGTTTTGGTTTATCCTATGGAGATTTTGATCCTGATCACATTTTTGTGTTGTGCTTTCCCTTCTAAGCTTCGATCTATGCATAATGTTCTCTTCTCCTCCTAAGTTTATGTTGTTCATGTTTTCCATCTCCATTTTTTTTCTTGCCATCAATGACAAGCACACACTTCCTGTAAAACATGTCAACAACCTTCCCCTTTGGAATTGATGGCAACCCTCAAAGGCTACACCATTCTGCTTAGACCTCCAAATGTAGCATCCAGACCACACCTTTTCTCCCCCTTTGACATCAATGTCAAAGAAACACATGCTCCCCCTGAGCTATTTTAGTACTTTTCGGAGGTATCAGATATTTGACCAACACATACTCCCCCTAATTAGATAGTCTATTTTAACTAGATAACAGGGTCATGCCCAACTTATGGAATAGATACTCAAACTGAGATGTTGCAAGCGGTTTAGTGAAGATATCAGCAATCTGATCTTTGGATGGAATATAATTCAGTTGAACAACTTTGTTTGTAACCTTCTCTTTGATAAAATGATACTTTATTGGTATATGCTTAGTCTTGGAATGAAGCACAGGATTCTTGGAGACACTAATGGCACTGGTGGTATCGCAGTGAAGTGGAATGGGATCAGTATAAGTTACCTTCAAATCTGCAAGAGCTTGAATCATCCATAATATCTGAGTGCACCAAGTAGTAGCGAAAATGTACTCGGCCTCTGTAGTTGATAAATAAATAGATCCCTTCTTCTTACTAAGCCATGCGACTAATGAATCACCTAAGAAGAATGCACCTCCACTAGTGCTCTTTCTTTAATCCAAACAATTTCCCCAATCAACATCTGAATATGTAGTTAATTGAAAATTTTGATTTCTAGGATACCAAAGACCATAAGTCATTGTTCCCTTCAAATATTTGAATATCCTCTTGACAACTGCTAAATGACTTTGTTTAGGAGCAAATTGATAACGACCTACCATTCCAACAACTTGCATTATATCAGGACGAGATGTTGTGATGTACAGAAGACTACCTATCATTGATTGATATGTTCTTTGATCAACATCAGGTGAAATATCATCTATACTGAGCTTGAAACCAACCACCATAGGTGTACTAACAGGAGAGGAATATTCCATCTGAAAATTCTTCAACATCTCTTTCAAATAATTTTCTTGAGCGATAAATATCCCTGCAGAACTTTGATTGATTCATAAACCAAGAAAATATTACAGTTCTCCTATCATAGACATCTCAAACTCAATCTGCATTAAATTAGCAAACCACTGAACTGAAGGGTCATTAGTGCATCCAAAAATAATGTCATCTACATAAACCAAAACAAATAATAAATCATCACCTTCAGACTTAATGTACAAATTATTGTCAACAGTACCTTTCTTGAACCCTTTGTCCTGTATAAATTTTTCCAATCTATAATACCAGGCTCGTGGTGCTTGTTTCAATCCATATAATGACTTTTTCAACTTACAGACATAGTTAGGATTATCTTTTAGTGAAAATACTTCAGGTTTCTCCACATATACTTCTTCTTCTAGATCTCCATTAAGAAATAATGACTTAACATCCATTTGATATACTTTAAAGTTCTTATGACATGCATAGGCAAGAAATATTATGATGGTTTCCAATATTGCCACTGGTGCAAAGGTTTCATCAAAATCATGTCCTTCAACTTGTGCATACCCCTTACAGACCAATTTGGCTTTATTCCTAACAATTTGTCCTTGTTCATTCATTTTGTTCTTAAACACCCATTTGGATCCAATTACATTCTTATCTACAGGTCTAGGAACAAGCTCCCAAGTATTGTTCTTCTCAATCTGATCCAGTTCTTCATTCATTGATTTTAACCAATTTACATCTTTATTGACTTCATTAAAGTTCTTGGGTTCCACCATGGATATGAAGGCCATATGTGATTGCTCGGTGTCTTTGATTAACCTTCTTCTGGTTTGTACACCTTTGTCTTTCTCACCAATTATCTAACTTGCAGGATGATTCTTTTGAGTAATTCTGGAGGAAGGATTTGATGTTGTGTGCTGATTCAATTATGCCTGAGTATTTGTATCTTCACTTGACTCAGATTCTTCTTTTTCTGATTCTTGGACCTGTTCATCTTCAACTTCAACTATATCCTATGTTGTTGATTCAACATTGCTTACATCTCGTGTCGAGATTTTTTCATCAACTTTTATGTCAATACAATCAACCAATTTATGCATCCTCTTATTATAACATTTGTATCATTTATTGTTTGTAGCATACCCTAAGAAGATACCTTCATCAGCCCTGTCATCATATTTGCCAAGATTTTCATCATTATTCTTGATATAATACTTACTCCCAAAGACTTTAAAATGTTTGATTGAAGCGGGTCTTCCAAACCATAGTTCATAAGGTGTCTTGTCACTTTGTGGCCTGAGATGAGCTTTGCTAAGAATATGTACAGTTGTATGAATTTCTTCTACCCAATATGTCTGAGCAATATTATTTCCATTCATCATTGATCTTGCCATTTGCTAAATTGATCTATTTTGCCTCTCAACTACTCCATTTTGTTGTGGAGTCCTTGGAATAGTATACTCTCTTTTGATCCCATGTTTATCAAAAAACTATTGGAAGTCTCTTAAACTAAACTCTCCTCCTCTATCAGACCTTACTACCTTCAATATTTTTCCTGTTTAATTCTCAGTCAGAGCCTTAAACACTTTGAATTTTTCAAATGCTTCAGATTTTTCTTTCAGAAAGGCAACCCATGTAAGTCTAGAATAATCATCAATAATAAACATGAAATAAATAAAAAAATCCTATACCTTCCTTCCTTGATGGTTCACATAAATCCATATGTACTAACTAAAGAGGTTTCTTTGTTGATGCAAAGTTCTTAGATTTAAACTTTGTTCAAGTGAGCTTTCCTATTTGGCAAGGTTTGCATACAGAATCATATGGCTTTGATATTTTTGGAAGATATTTTACTGCCCCACTATTTCTAAGTTTGATTAGATGATCAAAATTTAGGTGTCCAAGTCTCCTATGCCATAACCAACTTTCATCATACTTGCTTAAGTGACATTCTTCTTTTTCTTCTTTCAAAACATAGACATTGTTTTATGTTCTTATGCCTTTTGCAATCAATTGTTCTGAATTCATAGATTGTATTTTACAATCTTTAGAATTGAAAGAAACTTTACATCCTCTGTCACAAACTTGACTGACACTAAGAAAATTATGTTTTATACTATCTATAAACAACACATCTTGATCTTTCCCTTTGAAATTACTTAGACTTACCATTCCTTTACCTTTGATTTTTCCTGGTGCATCATTTCCAAAGGTTACATTTCCTAATTTGCTTTCACTTAGAGACAAAAACTTACTTTTGTCTCCAGTCATGTGTTTTGAAAATCCACTGTCAATATACCAGGGGTTCTTTTGTCTTTGAGCTAAAAGTACTAGACCAAAAGTTTCACTACATTTTGTTTTCCATGTGCTGGCATTTCTAGCTAAGGGTTTTATCCTTGGACCTGCTTTGTAATTATTCATATGGAAGTTTGTAGCTTTGTGGATGAAGTTATGACAGTTATAGAATTCGAGCTCATTGTTAAATAGGTCAAAGTGATTGGTGGAACTTTGTCTACTCATTGGTTGTTTATTTCTATGTTGCAAAGATTGTTTATTTCTTGATCTCCTCAATTGCATGTCTCTAAACTTAATTTGACAATTTGCAATCTTATGACCAAAATTAGAGTAGTAAAAACAATAACCATGGAAGAAATTTTGGTACCTTAAGGATGGCCTTCTTCTTGGCATTTGTTTCTCCATCTTCTGATATATATTTTTTTTACCAGGGATCATCTTGTCTTTATTAGATTTTGGTGGCAGAGTACTCACATGGTCTGATTGTCTGCTAACTTGGAACTTGATCATCCTTACTGGCTCTTTCCTTTCTATATGTTTGTTTCTTGAACAACTTACATAGCCTAAACTAGTTTTCAACAAAGGAGATCTTTGTTTGCTCAGAATGTCATTTAGTTCTGTTGAGGCTTTAATGCTTGGAATATTTAGGAGATACAATGCTTTAAACTTCTCCATCTCATTTATGGTTTTTACTACCTCTTCTTCCAAGGCTTCACATATTACCTTCTTCTCTAATAACTGTTATTTCAGAGTGTCCTTTATTTTCTTTTCCACTTTTAACTCCACTTTTAGCAGGGAAAAGTCTTCATCGGGTTTTTTACCATTCTTTTCAAACTGCATCAATAACTATTTTTGTTTTCTCTTCTTAAGTATGAGTCTATCAATCTCTTTTAAAGCATTGATTAGTTCACCTTCCATATCAACCGCAGCTTCTTCATCATTAACATCACTTCTTGTGCTTTTATTATCATAATCCTCTTTGGCCATAAGAATAAATTCATTAACCTTATCTTCACAGGAAGAGTCACTATCTGTGTCTTCTGAAGAGTTATCATTGTTTACACATAAACTTTTCTTTTTACCAAATCTCTTGGATTTTTACTTCTCTTCACCTTTGGAGTTCTAGTCCTTCTTCTTGTGTGGACACTTAGATGCAAAGTGACCTATCTTTCCACAGTTAAAACATTTGAAGG